>CM076580.1:445151763-445359263 GCA_034641835.2 Pinus albicaulis | reverse complement strand
GAGGAGTTTTTGGAGCTCTTCCTTAACAATCTCTTTCAATTCTGGGTTCATTCGTCTTTGTGGCTGTCGGACGGGTCTCATCTCTTCATTAGTGTAAATGTGATAGATGCAGGTGTCTGGATGGATGCCTTGCATGCCAAGGTAATCCCAAGCAAATGCTCCAGATTGCTCACGAATCATATCCATCAATTGTTGCTTTTGTTTCGTGGTCAATTCGGCACCGATGTGTAAGGTTCTTCATTCAATGATTTCCATAGCCTCTATGGTGAGTTCATGGTTTTCCTCTATTGTGGAAAAATATGAGAACACGGCTGGATGGCAGGCTTCTTGGAAATCATCACTAAAAACATGATGGTAACCATTAAAAGAAATCGGATAATCAATACAAGAACTGTGAGATAAAAACTGGTGCAATATATGTTCATCGAACTGTTCCTGGAGACCTCTAGACTATTCTAATGTCAGCAAAGGAAACATATATTCTTCCTCTTCGTAGGGGCTCTCAAGCCATAATGGTACTTTTGCAGCTGTCTGAGCAGGGGGGAAAATAGACAAAGCTTGGCTAGTGGAACCATTGGAAATGATCATTTCTCCATTTCTGCACCCTATGACGGCATCAGAAGTTGCCAACCAAGGGCATCCCAAAACTATAGGATTTCCAGGTCTCGAGGTTTTTGGAGAAATGACGATAAAATCTATAGGGTATTTCCAGGAAGCTATAGTGACCAGTACGTCTTCTAGGGTTCCTATTGGTTTGATGATAGATTTGTCTACCATTTCTAAAATGATGGGGGTGGGTTTAAGCCCTGGAAATTGCAAAGATGTCATAGTCTCATATGTCATGGCATTTATTGCCACCCCTAAGTCTACAAGTGTGTTTGGTAGAAGTACTCCGTTTATTTCAATGGTGACAATGGGATTCCCCGGGTCCTGATACTTCGCAGACAAGTCAGAAATCATGGTGGACATTTGGCTCATGATTTTTACGCTCTGGTTCTTATGCCCTTTCCTAAATGGCTTCTTGATGCAGAGATCCTTGACAATTTTTGTGTAAATAGGGATGTCTCTGATAGCTTGCAAGAGTAGAATTTTAATGCAGACATTCCTCAATTCATCTTCTAGGTTATATTCCAAAGGAGTATCTTCCTTCTTTACAAGGAGTCTTTCTGGGTAGGGTGGTTCATTTGGTTCTTCTTCTTGTATTTGTTTTTTTTTTTTTCATTTTGCATATGGTTTTCGGATGATGTGGATGGGACCTCCTCCTCTATGACAACAGCTGATTTCCCATTATTAACTTTTTTCCCTGATCGTAACTGAATTTCGTTCATGGGGATGGCAGTGATCATGTATGTAGGGAAAGGCTGGATGTTTATGTTATGTGCAGGTTGAGGTGGTCTATTGTGGTTTGGGTTAGGTACGGGTTACGCAGGCAATAATGTAGGGCGAGGTGGGTTTGGAGGTGCTTGCGAAGATGATGATGGGTCAGATGGTGCAGGTAAAAGTTGATGCAAGGGAGGGGATGGAAGCAATGGTTGTTGATAGGTGTGAGGGTTATACCCTGGCTGATAGGATTGAATGGTTGGGTTGTACCCTTGATAGGTGTGAGGATTATACCCTTGCTGATAGGTCGAGGTGCTTGGCATATTTGGTTAAGGCACATAGAACTGGCTCTGTGGCTGATAAGGGTTGGTATAAGGGTTTTCCCTCCAGTTCTGGTTCCATGGGGTGTTTTGAGTTTGAGGAGTAGCAAAAGAAGGATAATATGGCCGGAAATTCTAGGGTTGAGTTTGACTAAGTCCTTGGGGACTAGGCTCTGGGAACATGTTCTGATTGGGGCCTCTCCAAAAGGGCTTTTTACTTGCTTGCGATGGATCATTGGTTTCGGCATTCCCTTTATAGATGGCCTGCAGACCGAGAAGAGCTGGGCATTTACTCGTGGCATGTTCTAAGGCGCAGATTCCACAAACCTCAATAACGTTGATGGGATATTCTCTTTCCATATGCCTTTGTCTACATTTGGGACAAAAGATTGCCATAGCAGCCCTTTCGTCTTCTTGTTTCTTCTTATGTTTCATTGTGTCGAGCTTGTTGCCAATGGTGTTTAAAATATCAGTTTTAAAGTCTTCCAGTAGGTTCCCTAGTTCGACCCTAGTGACAACAGTAGAAACAGGTTTGTGATTTCTAGGTGTAGTATCTCGGAGATTATCACGCAGTTTCCTACCTACTTTAGCCTGGCTTCTAGAATAGGTTCGACAAAGTTCAACTATTTCAACAAAATAATTTTTATAAATGTCCCCACCACTTAAAAGGTTTAGAGTCTCGATGCATTCATCTCTTAATCCTTTTAGAAAGACTATTTTGACCGTTTTCTCCTCTAGATGGGCTCCTCGGGATTTGTGAAAATGATACAGGAAGCGCTCAAGATATTATTCCAGGCTTTCATCATCTAGTTGCTCCATATTTAGAATATCATTGAGGTCTCTAGTTTTGCAGAAATCCTAGTATTTCTTAAGGAATATAGATTTCATGTCATCCCAAGTGTATATGGTGTTTTCCCCTAAGCTAATAAACCATCGAAGTGTGGTGTCTTTTAGGGTGGCTGGGAACAATTTCAGTTTGTGTGCATCATCGTAGTAATTATGGCTTCTGCATAGAATATCAAATTCGAAAAGAAAAGAATCAGGATCCTCAGAGGACTTACCATAAAAGAGCGGTAGGGAAGTCATTGGAATGCTCTTCATTGTGATGTTCCTGATGATGTCAAGGATAGGAAACCCGAAGGTAGTTTCTTCGTCATTGTCGTTTGGTCCTCCTCGTGGTCCATCGGTGTTATCTTTCCTTGGTCCTTCAGCGTTTTCTCCCCTTCAGCCATTCCTGTTTCCCCCAAAGAAGGTTGGTCCTTCCTCTTCTTCGTGATTCCCCTCGTTGTTTCTGTTCTCACCTTCATTGTTTGCCATGTTGGTGCTGATGTTGGTGGAAAAAGAGCCAATGGACATTCTTACTTCTTGGCTTGCAAGTTCTGCTTCCAAAATTTCCTTTCCACTAGTACTCCCTTTTTCGTGTTTAGTACCTGTGTAACGATCAACAGGGTTAGTTAATGGAGTTTTTACCGAACCAAAATTTTTAGGAAATTGAGAACTGGAAATAAATCTACCTTTATTATCCCTAGGTCTACTTCTACGCATAAGGAAATAAGAATAAAGTTGAGAACAAGCAGTAATCGGTCAGACTTTGGAGCAACCCCACAAAAGTGGATGCGTGGCTCTTCACTCACGTCTTACCGCACTCTCTCTGCCCTCTGACAGCCCTACAAGATCTCTGAAACTTCAGACAATAATGATTACCTGAATCTTGGAATTACAACTTCCCCAGTAACGGCGCCAAAATGTTGTGTGAAATAACTATCGAATTAATTCACCAATATTTATGTATCAATCCGGGCTCATAAACACGAGCTATACTGCGCTCTCAAGATTTAGCTCTTAGAGTCGAAGTTTGCACGATTCCTTATGTTGTTTAATTCAAGAATTTAGACACACAAAAACATCTATAAACACACACCTTGGAAATAAATCAATTCATAGGAATAATCAACAATTCTAGTTGGAAATCCTCATTCTATCTATCTAAGCATTAAGTCTAAAATCAAAATCATTACCAATCAATGGCAACAATAACTCACTGCTTGAAGAGAAATCTCAAAAACCCTAATTCTGCTCTTTAAAGTTCACACTTGAAAGGAATTATCTAATCTGAATGAACCTATCAATGATCCCACACTCACACAACAAAAATGCAATTACAAATGGTATCTCGAATTCTTTCTAATAACACTACTTCATGCCAGTTTCACTATACAAGGGTTAAGTGGAGAAGTGGAATATCACACTGGTTTGGATATCAATCTTACACATAGACTTCAGTCATGACAACCTTCACTCCTTCATACCTAGCCAACCCATATATATATATAATTCTAGCAGTTTTGATTTTACAATTTCCACTTTGCAAACCAAACTGAATCAGAATCAAGCTATCGGAATGCACAACTGTTCTCTGGGGATCAACTTTGAGTTACAATTGTCTTTTATCAAATTTCCAATTATGCTTGGGCAAGGTTACTTAGGCTTCTATTAAAATGGACATTATTCAACAGGACAATGTCATGAATTTAATCAACACTTTCCGCATCAAGATATAAAACAAAGACAAAGGTGAATTTAATTCTTGAATTTCACAGTTGTCCAACTCACATACATTATCATGGGAAATTATATAATCACCCTCTGGAACTTGCAAGAAGGTTTCAATTTTCAATGAATGATTGCTTTCGAATCAGGTTGCAAGGGTTTAATTCTTTCGTCACTCTTGTGGATTGGAATTGTGAAGCCTACACCAACTAGGAACCCTAAAACACTAATTCAAACATCAATCCAAGCTAGTTAAAACTATGTTTTCAAGGAATACACAATTTCACTAAGGAATCTCGCTAATTCAACTTGACCCTACTGCAAACCCTAATCTCATGCAAACAAGGCAAAACTTCAAACAACGATTTAAACATGCCAAAGGAATGGAGAAAGTTCTCTGCTCAAAACTACTCTATGCATTATCTATTCTCTTTACCTAATCAACACCCTGGACACAAAATGTCTTGCTGTCTGAGACCTCAAAAGAATCTATCACTCTCTATTTCATACTTCTATGTGGATCTTTTAAGTAATAGTAAGCTAGAATTCAAATGCAAACCAACACTGCTTCTTTAAATAAAAAAAAAGGATCCAAAAAAATCATGACAATTCTCTACTACCACAGTGGCATCAATCTGGTCTATGCACATCAACAGGTCACTCAATGTATGGGACTTATTCAGCACACAGAAACAACCATTATCGAATCTCTTTGCAATCTAGTCTATGTTCTTTCACTGGAGTTGATCTTAGTCATACATGTTTCACCCTAGATTATTCAACAGAAAGATTAAATTTGAGTGTGTACAAACCAAGGTTCTGCCTTTCACACATCAACTTGTTCTCTAAGGATGATGGGGGGTATGTACCCAAGCTTTGTTTCTTGAGCAACGCTCAATCTATGTTGATGCAACCAACTAAATATCAGAACACAATTTATATGGAAGCAATTAGATTTGGGTTATAATTACAATGATATTGCCAATCAAATCGTGGAGCTATGCAATTTCCCCCTATGGAAACGTTCCATTAGTGCTGAGATTGCTCTTCTACGATTCCAATCATGCAATTTTGGAATTTAACACTACATCATATGAATTAACCAATTTCTCAAGATCGACTTTTGAAAGGAATTTCCATCTGGCATTCAAAGCAATTGATATCCATACACCACAGCAACTGAAGCACATTGAAACATAAATCGATTTTAAAGATAGTGAATTCTGTGATATAAATTAACGATATTTAAAAACTCCAACAAATGTGAATTAAGCCAAGACCAAATCGTTTTCCAAAAATAATTTAACTCTGCAATCATACATTTAAATCAATGAATTCCTGGGGACTTCATCAAATGTAAATCCATCAACATAAATCGATTTCCACAACTACTTAACTCTGCAATTGAAATCACCAGATCCTCTAAACTTCAGCAAAGGTGGACTATGATAAACATAAATCGATTTTCTTAACCAATTACTTTGCAATTCAAATCTTTGAAACTCTGGAAAATGTAAATGAAACTAAAACAAATCGATCTTCACAATTTAATTAACTCTGCAATTCAAATCTTTGAAACTTCGGCAATGCAAATCAAACTAAAACAAATCGATCTTCACAATTTAATTAAATCCGAAATTCAGAAATTTAAACACAAAATGTCTACGAATTACCTCTAACTAATTCTACTAGGCTGAACCGACTATGGTGGGCCCTTGCCACACCCAGGAAGGCATTGATTACAGACTAACTTGCACCTACAATAGTTTGCTTAAGAAATTGATCACACCCACATTAATCTTTAGTCAATCAAGAACACACCAGCATTTTAAATTGACTTCTGCTTTAGAACACCAGAGCACAACGTAAATGGACAGCTGAAAGATGTAGTATATTAAACTTTTCATCAAAATGCGAGTCTCTGCCTTTATAGGCATGCTTACGTTGCAAATTTAGTAGCAATTTCATTACATGGCATGGCGTTAGAGACCATAGATATGGAATCCACAAAATTAGCATTACCCTGTCTAAATTACACTACCAGTTTTCTATTACCAACTGATTGCAGCTATAATTGAAAAAATATCCTAATTTGAATCAATCGAACTCCACCATGTGTAGAGTCGCTGGCTTGCCCTTCACCACTCTTGACTATGTCGAGGTGCTAGAAGGACATTGAATTTGCTGAGCTAGGGCTTGAGATGGAGCTTCCTATGCTGGCATATCCATTGTAGGATGTTTGAAAAGACATAACTTCTTCCAAGTCAACAGAGCTAATCAAAAAATCCTACAAGATATCCATCCTTTTGCCCATAGTGGTAAGTTGACAAATAATATATCACTAAAAATGCCTAATACTAGCTATAGAATAGTGAAAACAACTCTACTTGTACTGCTTTTACCGTTAACCATAGTTGATGAAGGTCTGGCCATTTTAGGGATTTAGGAGAGGAAAAAGAGAGTATATGGTGTCAAAACTAGGCCAAAAGGGGCTAAGGAGGTGAAGAAGAATAGAAAAAAAGTAGCCTCAACAGTGGGTGGGATGCAAATCCATGTGCTAACATCGGCTCCAACTGGGGAAGGCAGCTTCTTTTAGGAGGTGTCAAGAACCGCAGATCTTTGGGAACTCTTAGATCAATGCCTTCTCATTGGGCATGGAGTTACAAACAACTACAAACTAATTTCAAACAATTTGAAATATAAACTGAAAATCTGACTACAAAGATGCTTACCAAGTAAGCTTATTTATGTACATATAACCTATTATAACACTAGATGCTTGATTTCAATCAATATAAAATATCCAATATAGCCAATCAAAAATCTGATCCAGTACTTGGGCTCCTTCACTTCTTTTAACAAAAACCAAAACTAGAGCTTGTAAGGGCATTAGAAACTCATTGTAAGTCTTATCTCCAAAACCACAAGCCATGAGATCATGAAAAACATGCAAGGTATTGGAAATTAATTGGGACTCTGCAGGGAAGTACTCCTTCATATATAAAGCAACATGATCATAAAATTCATGACCTATCTCTTGATCTTCAAAGCATTCTGTAAATTCGATTTCTATATCATCATACAATTTCAAATATGAGTCATCAGATTCATTGTCAAAACAATCCTCGATTCAACATTGAAATGCAGCACTATTGTTTCTTGTTTGGGAAGAGGGAGGTTTTCCAAGAACTTTTTAGGATCTTGGAAATTATATGATTTGATTTTATCATTTAAAAGCTTAATCTCGTTCTCAAACCTTTCAACAACTTATTCAAAGAAGCTAGTTTTACCTTCACGAGAAATCTTTGTAGATCTCAGACAATGAAGGACAACTGTTGAAAATACCTCATCTATTTGAATATCCACTAACTGATCCCTGAATTCTTTCACAAATTCAGAAAATATAGGGTTTTCCACATACCCAATCATCTTGTTTTAGTACGTGACTTGATCAGTGAGTAGTGGAGGTGCCATGAAAGTCTTGATTTCTGGATTATTTTGCTAGCGGAGTCTTTTGATCAACCTGAACTGTGTGGAGTCACCAGGTGGATGATTTCAGTGTTCATATGCATCTGACCGCTATCCACCATCAAAAATCATATTTGATATTTAATGATCTTTGCTGAGGAATATCTGTCACCTCGCTCCCCAACAATGCCGCCAAAATGTTAGAACTCCGCTAGATTCCTAAGGTTGAAGAAGGAATCCCAATAGAGGTAACCATAGACCAAAATTTTGGCTTGGTAGCTAGCCCTACCAAGTCGAAGAGGGCTCTCTACATAAGATGACAACCAACAGGGCTGGAGGAATTAGGGTTTTTATGCTAGATATGAGTACAGGGTTTGTTTTGATTTGATTTGGTTGGGTTTCACTGGATGAAGAAATTAGGTCAAGGGAGTTAGGTTAGGGAAAATGAGATAGGGTTGTAGGTATTTAATGGGGCAATGTAGGAATATGGGCTACCACTTTAAGATGATTGTGATGAGATGGTTTTGAGACTGAGGAGAAGCTAGGAATAGCATGGGAGATGTATTCTTCCTAAACAGAGGAAAATGGACAAACTATGATCAATTTCCCAAAACAGAGCATGAGCAAGCATGTGTTCTGCTTATCAAACTTGAAAGAGATCATACCATAGAGATGTAATGAACATGAATACACTACATTATAAAATATGAAACTAAATAAAAACAATGATAAACATCATACCACAAGTATCCCAAAAAATAGCTGCAACTCTTCTTTATTAACTGGCCAAAATTGAGTACAATAGTTCCTTGATCAACAAGCTAACATCCAAACTGATTCCAACCCTTGCTAAGAGTGAAGAAAGAAACTAAATAGACATAAAAAACACATTCACTCATCCTTAGGGGTCGAATCCATGAGGTAAGGAAGAGATCCACAAAATACTGAACTGAAAGCTGAAGTGTAGGATGGTCCAAGTGACTCATTCCTAATTACACTCAAACTGATTCATTATGACTCAATGATTACTTTTACCCAATGAATATACCCCTAGGTAACTAATCCATTGCATAATTACATTTACCATCATTAATTACATGATTATAAGCATGATTTCTTGAATAAAGTTCAAAATTTCAGAGAAATTTGGAAAAAATCAGCAAAATGGTCTTTTGCGCCCTGGGAGTGTCATTTGTGCCCTCCATTTTCATGTCCACTTTCAGATGACTTTCATGTGTCAAAATCAAGCCCAAGATGGCTTGTTGGAAAGCCCTGCATGTCCTCTTTCTGAATATGCCTCAATTTTCAAAAATTAAGCTCATTTTCCCCCTCAAAAATTCATTCTCCCAAGACTGGTATTTTCACAATGCCTAGGTCAAAACAGGGGCATAAAGGTGATTTTTTGGTGGTTTTTTGAGCTTTTCACCTATTAAAACTGCAAACCAGGGCTGGAAACATGGTTTTCTGGAGTGCATTGGTCTTTAGGAATCCAATGATACCTTTCTTTCCCTCAAAAATTTCCTCAATCATTTGCGTAACGCCCAGGGTGTTGCACAAATGACCAATTTTCTGCTAAATGTTTGTCCAACAAAACTCAGAAAATCCCAGAATTTGCAAAAAGGTTTTGAAAATTCCTCAAAATTGGTAGAAAGGTTGATGATGATGTGCCTAGGATTGGAGGGAAGCCTCAACAATTATTTCCAATTTCTTCTCCTCCATGGTCAAATCTTCAATTTTTGCATTGGCACTTTTGAGCTTGGCCAATGCAATTTTCTCCTTCAGTGCATGGTGTTTAAATTTCCTCCTCAATAGGTCATTGTCTTTATTAGCCTTTTCTAGCAGCTTCTCCAAGTGCTGATTGGATTTATCAAGCCATGGCTCCATGTTTTCACTGATCACTATAGCAAGCTCAACCTCCCTTTGTCTTTCTAGAGCTAGAGCTATTTCCAGCTCTCTAGTTCTAGGTCTCTGTCTTTGTACTTGTTCATCATGTTCATCAAGTAAGCCATACTTTTCAAGTGTTTCATCTAGCATGGCTTTGGCCTTTTAAACTTACCTTTGAGCAGTGACATATTTGACCTCATTAATGACCTGTTTAGTCTTCAAGTGCTCATTCTCTTGCTCAAGGAAGTTTATAACATATATAGCCCTGTCAAGATTAGTTTGAAGCTCCTTAATCATGACATCCTTACCTTTGATGGTTGCATTAGTGATTTTGTCATTTTCATCCTCATCTAGGTCAACAAGCTGAAATTCTTCTTCTGTTTCATGAAGATCCTCCTCATCATGACTGACCGCCTCAATCATCTTTTCTTTACCTTTGTCCACCTGCTGTGTTGTTGTAGAAGGCATGGACCCTTCCACTCTATATGGAGCAAACACATGCATGTGGCCTCTCTGGTAGGTTTTTGGAAATGGCTCAACCTCAACCATACTAGCCTACTTAGGCTCAACGTCCTCAGTCCTGATAGGTGACCCAATGTCATGATGAGATGGAGATGAAGGAGGTGAAGGGGAATGGTGCGATGATGATGAGTGTGTTATGCACTGAGATGGAGGGATGGAAGTGGATGGCTGGGATGATGAAGGGAGATTTTGTGCATGGTGAGTGGATGGCTCATTTAAAATATCATTAGCTATGAAGGTACTCCATGCAATGTTTAGTTGATTGAGATGGTGGAGGACTATGATTTTTATGAGGGAATGATGAAATAGATTTCTCATTTTCTATTGATAATCCTTTTTCTAGGCAATGTATGCCATCTTCTCTAGGCTCCGGAAAAGATAATAGGGTATGTTAAGCATCCTTACCCTAGTGAAATGCATTAAGATCCGGATGTGAGAGGAATAGAGCCTTGAAAATCTACCTTCACATGAAAAGTATTTCATGATTATCTTCATCATCGGTGCATATCTGTCTAGGAGGTGAGAAAAAGGAAAGAACCTATTTGTCTGATTTTGGTGTCTTGGTTTTAAGAAGAATTCAAAGTCTTGTTTCTTCAAATTACCTTTCTTGAACCACTTCTCCCCAACAATTGGGATCACTGTAGTAGCGGAAATAATAGCACTAGATAAAGTAAAAGTGACACCAGCTAATGTAACTTGGTTGTCATGGAGTCCAGATATTAAAAGTCTTGTCAACATGGGATGGTGCTGGATCCTCTGATTTTTCTCACAAAAATCATTACAACTAACATGTTTGAAGCATGTCACAGTCAATGGAGAAGCCAAGAGTTCCTTGGTGTTGGTAGTTCAATTATGAGCACTCTTCCTCCTTTGTGTGGCCTCCTTACCTCTGTTTCCTCTCCTTCACTAAATGATATGTTTTCTTCCTCTGCTGCCATGGTGTTTTTGTTAAAACCCTAGGGAAGTAGACTATGTAAAATGTCATTTTAGGAATGGGAAATTGGAAAGGGAAAATGAGGGATATGTTTGCTTAGGGATGTGTGAAATGGGGGAAGGGATAGGGAGTAGCAATATGATAAGATTTAGGATAGGGATTTGGGAATTGGGAGCCTAAGTAGATGTAACACCTAGGGCTTAGGGTTTTGGGAGAAAGGTTTAGGAAAAGGGGATTTTGAAAATTAGGGGTTTGGGAATGGGTTTTTGTAAGTGTGGGAAGGATGCAAAGGGTAAGGGAGTGAAATTTGGGAGTTTTCACAAGTGTAATGGGATACTAGGGTTTTTTACCAATTCAAATACCAAATTACAACCTCAATTGACAACACTTAAACACATAAACTTTGTGAAAATGGTTTTAAATGGCATGAGCTCTTACTGATTTACTTGGAGGTCGATGAGTAGATTGAGGGAGCTTTGAAGATGATGTTTTTGCCGCTGAAACACGTTTCTAGGGCTTGCTGGTCATTTGGGCCATGAACAGAGCATTTGCACCCTCACTTGGGTGTTTGCTGCGCCCTCAACTAAACATTTGCGCCCTTGACTAAAAATTTGCACCCTTTGATGAGTATTTGTGCCTTCTGTTGAGTATTTGCACCCTTGCTTCAGCATTTGCACCCTTTGCTCAGTTTTCCTTAGCAATTTCACCGAGAAACTCGAAATTTTGATCTTTTTGAGTGCTTGATTGGTGTTTGAAGGAGACAAATAAATTTGATTGATGTTAGGTAGTCAAAAATAGCTAAGTGAATTTGAATTTGAATTGAAAACCCCACTTTTCTAATGTCTCATTTCACTTCTTTGAAAATTTTTGTTGATTACCCTTTTCATTTGATTTTTTCTTCTTTGCAGGATGATGTTGCTAGAGTTTGGCACTTTTCACTTTTAGTTTGGCATGTGTGATTTGAGTTGGCAGCTTGGGACATAACTTATTACATAATATGAGCATAAAATTACATAAAAATTAAAATAAATTACATCTCTGTTTTTGAAATAAATTACATTTTAGTATGAAAATCATACTCTAAAACCAAAATCACAACTTTAAAAATGATATTTACATGCTGATAAATCCTCTGCAGATGGTTGAGAAGGTTTTATTTGAGTCACTCTCACACCTTTTCTGACCTTATTGGGATGAAATGATGTGTTATTCAACTTTGGAAAATGAAACCTAGTGACCTAATTGGACCTTAGATGACCTGACTCCATGGTTGAATTTGACTGACACAATGACATAGTGAAATGAACTTTTAAGATTGTTTTATGCTAAGCAAGACATAAAGGTGGGTCATAAAATGTGAATTTTTTAGGGAGAGTGAGGTTTTATGACGAGGGCTACCATCAGTGACTAATTGTTTGCATGACCTAGTGGAATGATACAAAATTTCTGAGTGGGACCCCTAAAATGAATATGAAAAGACTGATTTTGATCACTGATGGCAGAATGAAAATTCCGACACTAACATCGGCCTTATTGGGTATGGCAGCTCCTTGGAGGTGTCAAGAACACTGTAGACCAAGTGCCCAGCCATTGGGCCAATACAATAAAAAAACTTCAAACTGAAATGCATGACTAAATACTGACAACTCAATGAAACAAATTGACTGGAAATAAAAAAATTACTAAACTTATTGATGACAGCCTATCACCGAGGCTTGAGGGCGTCAAATCCTGATGACAACTACCTATTTGTTTGAAAGAAAATGTACAATTAGGTGATATCAAAATGCTAATGTAACCAATCAAGCAAATGCCTCCTTGATTGATTCTCCCAACCGAATTCTCTAGAAAACAATAAATATCTACAATTTGGTAGCCAAAAACATAGCTGATAATGATATCCATCATCATTGAATACTGCAATAATTACCTTCATTGTTAGCTGCAATAAACTTGCCACTGGATCTTGAAAAACATGAAAATTGACCTCTTGCTGATCTAGAAGAAACAAGGTACCTTTTTCTCTTGATTATGATCTCTCTTCATAATGTACCTCAGCAAGAGTGTTTTCCTAGTTTTCAAAAACTTCTGAACATGTAGGTAAGAAAATTTCTTCTTGAAAAAAAATTCTAAACATGAAACATGAGAAGAAAAATCTGAATGACAGTCCTCAATGCGCTAGTCCTCTGCAATTTGAATACATTTTTGATAATCTTCATATGACATGGCAACCAGATTGTCATGTTTCTTATTACACTCATCAATCATAAGAGGGAAAAATTCAGATTGTTCATGAAACTCAAACTGTCATTCCTATCATTTACCACATAATCATTCGAAGAATATTTTTCACTTAATTGAACAAGTTTCTCATCTTGTTTTTCACAAAAGGACTGGATTACCTCCTCCCGAAGACTTTGTTCTGATGGGATGAGAACACTTAGGTCAATAACTCTCTTTTCTTCATTCAAGGTGATATCAACAATAGAGCTCTTCTTCATGGGATCTGGAACAACATACTCTTCATCATCACAAACTGAATCTAGATCTGGATCAGCCAGATTGACTTTACCACAATCTGGATTTGGAACTTGGTTTTCCTGCATACCATCTTCTGTTGCAAGAAGATCTAAAATAAGACCTTATCTTCCATCATTTTGAACCGTACAAAGACCTTCATCCTGCTGCAAAATTTCTTGAGCATCTTGACAAGTATCCTCTAAACTTTCTTTATTCTACTGAAATGGATTTTCATACAGGGCTTCCATGATCTCATCATCTCCATAAACTTTCTCAATATTTTCAATAAAATTATAAACATGTTTACAGTAGTTCCGAACTAATACTAAGGATGGACAAGATTCTTTATACCTTTCAAAGAACATGATATGAAAATCATTTAAACAGTAAATAAAAGCAGGTGGAAAACTTTCATACCAAGATCGGGCTTCACCTTCGAGAGTGGCCATGAATATATTCATCAAGAAGTCTATAGGAAAATCAATCTTTAATCTATGCACATGCATGTGAAATCACACCATATGAAGAGCAGCATCATTACCTTTCACATTTTTGAACTTCGGAAGATATGTCATCTAATTAACCCAATGCATGCTGTTCGGAAAACTTGGTATGTGATCTCGGCTCATGGGAGCATACATTCGAGCAATTGAATCCATTTTGACAACAATGAAGTCACCAAGAATTTCTTCAGGCTACTGGTTCTTGAAGAGTGGAGTCGCCATGAGAATTCTGAATCTTGGGAATTTTCGACACTGGAGTCGCCAGGTGAATCATCCACATCCTTCTTGTGCCCGATCGTTGTTCACCCTCAACAATCAAATACGATCTTTGTCATTCTTTCCTAGGGAAGATTTGTCTTTTCTCCTTCCCAACAACTTCGCCAGAATGTTATCACTCCGCCATATCTCTAAGGCTAAAGAAGAGATCCCAACAGAGGTAACCACAAACCAACCTTTTAACTTGGTATCTAGCCCTACTAAGTCGGAGAGGGCTCTCTCCACAAAAATAACAGCCAAGAGGGCTGAATGAAAAGGTTTTAGGCTAGCTATGAAATTCAAAAGGGTTTGTTTGTTTGAAAGTATGGTGTTGGATCAGGGAGGGAGCTACTACAACTAGGTTTAAGATAACAGAGTTTTACAGCACAACCAAAAATAAGAGCAAGGTAGGTATGCATAAGAGGTATTTTGGAGTTTTGTTGTTTAATGGTATAGGATTAAATTGGAGAAAATCAAAGTGAACACAAGAGGTGAATTCATTTTGATAGAATAATGAGAAAAATACATGAGAATATCTTTTAAAAAAGAGCATGTGAGATGAATTTTGATCATAACTCACAATTAAATCACCCAACAGATCTTCTTGAAATGTTTTTCTTAACTTTGGCTTTGTATTGTTTTTCTTTTAACTTTTCATAATCAGATCATTTGATAACTTTATTCTCTTTGCAAAGTGTACTTTGAAAGACATTTGATTGCAACATATTTTTTATAGTTGGGTCTTCTGTGACAACCAAAAATTTATGAGTATTGGTTTTTGTGTAACAATATTTTTCTTATTTTTGTTGCATAAAAATACGTGAACACATTGAGAATTCCTTTTTTAAGGCCCCATAGTGGTTGTCAGTCATTAATGTGCTTATCAATTGATCATTGCAAAACATATAAACTTTTGGAATCAAAATGCAATAATAGTTGGTTGGGAAATATATGTTGGTCAAAAATGTATGAGGAATATGTAATATGGAAAAAAAAGAAGTAATGGATATTTCCCCTCCTCCCAACTAAATATATTTTCAGTTTTTACCAAATGAGAAAGGGAATATAAATGTGGTGAGGGGTTTTCCAAAGTCACAATTTCAACATTTAGGGAATTACATGATTAAAGATTAGAAAACAACGTACCTTAACTTACTTGAAAAGTGGACAAGCTATTTATATGAAAGAGTGTGGTTGTTGTTTTTGGATCATGGAATGTGAAGTGAAAAAAATCGGATCTGCTTCTTATTTCTATTGGTTGTATGAATAGAGGATGAATTTGATCTGAAATTGGAGTTTTTATTGCTAGGGAAATGCTACTATTGCTGAACTCTGGAGTTGAGTCTTGATTTATTAGAACACTGTTGCAAGCTGTTGAAATCATATAGTCTTCATTCATTCCCACTCAGTGGCATAATTCTTATCTATATGAATTGATGTGTCCATGTCGAACATACAAAGAAATTGTTGGATTACCAGCCATTAATGAATGCCATTAACCAACACGAGACTACTCATAATTGATGTCAATGAGAGTCAAGATACCTAATTACATCTTACTAAGTAAAAATAGATGTGTCGTAGTCAATTCACTTAGAAGATCCGAAAAACAAGGGAAATTGATGTAACCCATTGCTTATTGGCAACATAACTTTCCATTAAGGCAAAAGCATCAAGGTACTAGAAAAATTTATAGTCTTGATCCCAGATGATGTATCAGAGTTGATGGGTCAAGAAATGTTAGAAGGGAGGCCTTAATGAATCCTCCATCATCCAACGTGAGTATAAAATAATAATTTAAAGGACCATAGATGAAATATTTGCATTATGAAACAAGGTTTATTTGACAGAAAAAAGAAGAAGAGGAAAATGGGGTGACTCAACATTGTAAGGGGGTTGAATGACTTTATTCTTAGGTTAAGGGTGAGTAAAAATGAGGCAGGGAGTCCCAAGGGTTAGCTCAAGTGGTAGTGAGCCAATACGTGGTCCTTTCCGTTGTGGGAGGTCATGGGTTCTATCCTTGAGTCTTTGGGGTTAGGCGCTGCTTATTGCGCTGAACGGTTTACCACGCAAACCATCCAGAAATTCTAGGGAAGTACGCCCGGGTTTCCCGTGAACTTTGTTCGTGAAAAAAAAATGAGGCAAAAAAATATGAAGATTATAAAGGGAAAATGAGTTTTGAAATTTCGTAGTAGGGAGATGGAAATTCATGGATGTACTGTAAGCTTAAAAAGAGGAAAATGAAAAATTTCATAATGACGTTAGCGGCATTTTGAAAGGTTTATTTGACAGCAATTGACATGATGGATGTGATCAAGTTATCACCTTCAAGATTTCTTTTGGAACATGATTGTCTTTGAAAAAATGGTATTTGAAAACCACCCATGCACAAAGTATTCTAGTTATCATCCTCGATCTTGAAAAAAACTTAGCACTAATTTGCAATAAAATGTAAGATCTGCAAAAATTCATAAATAGTGCTTAGTGAAATAGATTCAAGGAAAAACAAAATGCATTTTTACCTGTCGGTAGTGGTGCATTTTAGACTATATTTCTTTCTATATGTTTTTTTTGAGTGGCTAAAAAAAAAATATTAGAGTAAATGCATGAAAAACATGGTCTGATAATTTTATTTCTATTTCAGGAAGTTTCGAGGTCCATTTACTACAAAATCCAAAAAAAATGACCATTTTATTATTATCTCAAATGCAAACTAAAATTATTCCATGGTGTATATTTTGGCAAGACCTTTCCAAAGACATGGCGAGCTGACTGTTCAAGGTGACATGGTGGACAATGGGGCAATGACTGTGTAATGTTGAGAAATAATATGCTACCACGTGGACTAATCCAATGTTTCCACATGGTAGTGAAATTATTGCCTAGTTAAGGATTTGAACTCATGACCTCTCTTTTACAAATTCAAAGACTTATCAATAAACCACAATTCGAATTTATGAAATAGGAGCCATAAAATTTTTAGTTAAAGTTAAAAATATCAATCATTCTACAAATTTGACTAACAAGGGAGCAATTTGACAAATGCTCGGCAAAACAAAATTCAAGATTTTTTGGAGAAAATCAAGTGTCTAAAGGTACTTGTGAATCGATTTCATGCCACCAAAATATTTGATTTTTAATTGAATCAATTTCATGTGTCTTGCCAAAAAGAATGGATCTCACAACCGAATTATTCTATAAAATATGGGAAAACATTGAAGCTACAACTCAATTTATTTATTTATTTATTATTATTATTTTTGTTGTAAGTTGCTACAAGATGTGATACAACAAAATTCGTGGGTCATTTTCTCACCAACTATTCGTTGGATTTTTCTCAAATTTTGTAGACATGTTCCTATTGTTCTAATGTTTATGCACACCAAAAATCAACACCATCCAATGCATGGATTTCGCGATATAATTGAAATTGTTGTAAACTTCAAAAATTATTTTCTCACAAACTACAGATCGTGTTGGGCTAAAATTTTGTGGGAAGGTTCTTATGGTCCTAATGTTTGGCCATAATAAAAATAAGATCGATCCAATGCACAAATCTTGAGATATAAGTGAAATCGTTGAAGGTGATGATGCTCATTTTATTGAAAAACATGAAGCGGATTGGGCTGAAATTTACAAGGATTCTTTATTAGAATATTATGCACTTCTTGTACAAAAATTACGAGAACGTAGTTCCTAGTTTGTGAGATATGTTCAGTTTAATTTATGAATTTGTATTTTGTTTTTGTTTTATTTTTTAATTTTTTGTTTGATAAAACTACAGATTTTTATTTAAGTGATACAAATAAGATTGAATGGAATTATTGTTAGCAAATGGAGACAAATCAAATTGAAGACTAAAATTAATTTTGGCATTTTTGACATCGTCAACAACTTAAACCGTTCCTGAAAATTTTTCAAAGCCATTTATTTGATTCCTACTTTTTGATCTTCCAGGTCGCAACAAAGCCCAAGAAGAGAGCATACTTTGAAATTTAACAATTATTTTTGTGTTCTAAAATGTGAAACTTAGAAAGCATAGGAAAAATATTGTACCTCAAATTTTTATCTCTTTCTCTTTCATGAATGTCCATTTTCCTCATAAATATTCCTGCCAATGGTTAGTGAATGAAGTGGCTCTTACTGTACCACAATGAAATCACAAAACAAAAACAAAATCATGGTTTTATTCCTTTATTCTACCCTACTCTACCTAAAAAAAAATGAAAAATTTTCTTCAAGTATATGCGTATTTCCAATGTAACCATCTACGAATCAAGATCTCTAGGGTGCTCATTTCTAATTCTGAAAAATATATCTCTATGTCCTCTAGGATATGAGAGACTGGTTATACTTTTGGTGACAAGATTTGTTGAAGAATGAAGGAATGTTGTGGCTTAGTAACTGTTTGGAACCAATCTTCAATGTAAACCTTTCTTTCCTGGTTCGCTTCATTATTTATCATGCCTTGAATTTCTTTTGGAAGCTACCCTTCATTCTCTAAAGGGTACCAAGGATCTAGAGACAAACATGCTAAAAATTCTTCAATTTTTGTCTCAAATGGTTGTTTCTCATCAGTTGTGTCCATTGGATCTCTTGTTCTTTTAATGCTTCTTGGGATGCAACTCTATCCTTGGTGGCTATTCTGGAACTAATACAAGGGATTGGGAAGACTCGTATAGGGGCATATCCTTTTCTTCCCAACAAATTCTTGAGCATCATTTTAGTTCCTTTGCTAGTGTAGAGCTCTTGCTTCACAAATGGATTAGTATTGAGACTCTTACATTATCCAAAAATAATTGAAATTCATGCATCCTATATGATTTTAATATGCTTTTAACTGTGCATCTAAGAATGAATGCAACTATCATGAGTTTGTCTAAACTTTCAAAATAAGCACCTATGCATACCTCCTCGGTAATGACACCAAAATGTTGGGTGATTTAATTGTGAGTTAAATCTCTGTCATTAAATTGTCAACCCAAGGTTTGTGAACTCATGAGGTATACATGTACTATATGTACTAGGTGATTATTTCCTAGAATAGATTAATATAATGCAAGAAACTTGAAACTAATTACAAGTCAAATAATGAAAGCAAATGAAAAGCAAGTGCACGCGTTCTTTCTCAAGCATGTTCTCTCTCAATCACTTTATTTCTCAAAGACTAGCTCTACAAAAACCAACAATTCTAATCTAAGCTATGAAATTATAAACTAATTTAATCTAGTAGTCGATGAGATTACTAATGTGAGATTACTGGTGTGTCAATCCAATCCAAACATAAGGAAATTAAATCAATCTTAACAGAACAACATTAATGAAATAAGCATAAAAACATATAATCAAAATAACATAAAAGAAACTAAACTAAACTTGCATAAATGAAATAACGTAAATATTTACTATAAAGGAAATAGGTTCGCGAGTTATGGTTGATGGGGGCTCTCCATTCCTCAACAAGCACACCGAACGATTATCAAATCAGCAACATGTTTTCCATAAAATGAAGTTGGAGAAAGTTCCAAATATATTACAATAATTAAACTCTCTTCCTCTCTATTATCACTTTACAAATTACAACTTGGGTGGAACACCTTTGAATGAAGGTTGCACTCTTATTCATACACTTAAGATAACTAATCAATAAATATAGATCCACAAATCTATCATAGATCCACAATTATATCTTGTGGTTAGAACCAATTACCTAAAAACATGAGATACAAATCCTCTCACACATATTTAGGAGAAACATATAAAAAAATCCATGATTCTTTTCCTTTGAATGTGCTTAGTTAATGATCCAAATCTTCTACATATATTCCACAAATCATCATGAGTTGAAATTTGAATTCGAATTTGTGGTTGAGTGGCCAACTAAGACTCTTCTAGAATCTTCAAATAGGCCTACAAAATCATAAAATTCATCCCACTTATATATATATATATATATATATATGAAAACATGCTAATTTCTTAATATTTAATCATGAATCCTCTTAAAATATTTAAAATAAAGAACTTGTAAAATAATAATGATAAATCCATATGATCATGCAAATGGTATTAATGTGGGGTAATGGAGTTGCAGAATATGGTAAAGAGCTACGGAATATGGTAAAATGATAGATATGAGGGTGAAAGAGGATGACATTTTGGAAGCCCAACAACCCCTATAATTTTGTTAAAAAGAAGGATGGGTCTTAGCAATTGAGCATTGATTATTATCAGTTGAACAAGGTGACAATCAAAAATCAATATCCTCTATTGAGGATAGATGACTTGTTCGACCAAATGAGGGGAGCCATTATGTTTTCAAATATATATCAGAGATCACGATATCATCAGTTAAGAGTAAAGGAAGAAGATATCTCGAAAACAACCTTTAAGACAAGATTTGGGCATTTTGAATTTGTAGTATTACCCTTTGGATTGAAAAATGCCTTAAGTGTTTTTATGAGTTTGATGAATGTGATATTCTGGGAATACCTAGATAATTTTATACAAGTATTTATTTATGAAATAATAATCTACTCAAGGAATCCAAAGGAGCATGACAAATACTTGATACTAGTTTTACAATGTTTAAGAGAGATCTAGCTATATGGAAAGTTGTTGAACTGTTCCTTTTACTAATCCAAGACCCACTATCTTAGACATATCATCTTTGGGGAGGGTATCACAATAGATTCAATGAAGATCAAGGCCATCATGTAATAGACAATAATGACCGATGTTCTTGAAATACATAGTTTCATGGGCATGGTTGGATATTATCACAGATTTTTCGAGGGGTTTTAAGAGATAACAACCTCAAACACTAGACTCCAAAGAAAGAATAAGAAGTTTGTTTGTACTGAAACATGTGAAGAGGCATTCCAAAGGTTAAAAGTATTATTAACAACTACACCAATCCTAAAGGTGCCAGATATGGAGCAGAAATTTGTGTTGTGCACCAACACCTCCAAGGAATGGTTGGGTTGTGTACTAATGCAAGAGGGAAGAGTAATAGTGTATGAATCAACAAAACTTAGAAACCACGAGGAGAACTACATAATTCAAAATATAGAAACAAAAATTGTTGTATACACCCTAAATATTTTGAGACACTAATTAATAGGAAGGAAGTTTAAACTAAGGACTGATCATTTTAGACCACAACACATATTCACACAAGACCATTTAAACATCAGACAAAAACAGTGGTCAGAGTTAATAAGTGAATACGATTTTGAAATTTCTTACGTAAATGGAATGATGAACATAGTGGTTGATGCTTTAAGTAGGAGGCCTCAAATATTTTTGGTGATTCCTATAAGGAAACACTTGATGGAGAAGCTGCTCAATTTACAAATTAAGGATATCTGGTACAAGGAAGTTAGCAAAAGTTTAAGGGAGGATGAAATGATGATCCAAAAATATGAGGGATACTCTCTAGATAGTGATGGAATAGTATGATTCCATGGAAGGATATATGTTACATTGAATGAAGAAATGTGCCAAATGATCTTGAGAAAAGCACATCGAGAGGTATACATGGCACACCCCAGTATTAAGAAGATGAGTGCATGCCTTAAACAAATATTCTTCTAGAAAGGGATGAGGAAGGACATTGTGAATTTTGTAGCAATATTTTTAGAGTAATAGTGAGTAAAATCTTAGCATAGACATCCAACACAATTATTACAACCTCATGAGATACCAATTCTAAATGGGAAGTTATATCAATGGATTTCATCACGGGAATACCAATTACCATAGGGAGACACGATGTTATATTTGTAGTGGTATATGTGTTGACCAAAAGTGCTCATTTTATACCAATTAAGACTACATATAAGGCACTTGAGATAACTAGAGTTTTCATTTATGAGATTGTGAGATTGCATGGAGTGCCAAGGAAGATTATATCAGATAGGGGATCAATTTTTATAGGAAGGTTTTGGACCAGTTTCCAAGAAGCCTTAGGAACCTAGTTAACCTTTAGCACTGCTTATCACCCTGAGATGAATGGTCAAACAAAGAGAAATAATAAAATATCAGAGGACGTGCTACGAAAGTATGTGATGGATCAAACAAAATATGGGAATATTTTTTTACCATTGATGGAATTTTCTTACCATTAAAATTATCAGATTTCCATCAAGATGGTGCCATTTGAGTTCCTATATGGGATGCCTTGTAGAATTCCTCTCAGATGGGATTGAATAAAGGACTGAGTATTAATAGGACTGGAAGTAGTACAAGAGATGGAAGAATAAGTTACCATGATCAAGGGGAGGATAAAGGAAGCATCGGATAAAAAAAGGAGCTATGTTGATGCTCATCGAACTGATTGAATTTATGAAGTAGGAGATAGGTTTTTTTGAGAGTAAGGCCCAAAAGAGCTCCATAAAGTTTGGAAAGGGAATGGAATTGTCTCCATGATTTTTTGGACCATTTGAGATCATAGGAAATAAATGGTTGGTCAGATATAGGTTTGTTTTACCTACATCATTAAGACAGATGCATGATTTGTTCCATGTGTTTGTATTATGTCATTATATTTCAGATCCTTCACATGTTATTGACTTAAGTCATTTGCGGGTTTTAGAAGAGGGTGCAGTGTTTGCCAAGCTAATTGACTTATTGGAAAAATGAAATCTATAACTTAGGCAACGATTGGTTGACCAAGTGAAGTTCTAGTGGGATAGTTATAGTCCTAGTTTGAATACTTGCGAGGATGCCACAGAGATGCATCACCATTTTCCTTTCATGTTTTGAGCACTTCCGAATGAAGTCTATAGTTAAGATGGGGTGTATGTAGTGCCCCACTCTGGTTGAACGACTTTAATGTTACCTTAACCCTGATATATCCTTATGGCATAAAAATTATTCTTTAAGGACCTTAGGTCAATGATCTGGTTATTTTACTCGCAATGTTAGTGTCTTTAATAATAATTGTGATGTACTAGTTTGATGTTATTTTAATATGATGATGATGGGTGTGATGGACCTGTTTGATGGCTATGTATAATCATGTGTATGAATTTATTATATGTTGTCATGTTTACATATTCTAAGTACTATATTATTGGTTACATTTAGACATTATGTTGATAATTATGTCAGAATTATAATTCAACATGTGCAATTATATCAATGGCTAACATTATAAAGGAATATTACTGATGATTATTTAGTGTGGCAAGAGACCACCTGGATGCACTTGCATATGATGAGTCAACGAACTCTGGTTTGATCGATTGCATATTATTGACACTAGAATTTAAATTTATGATTAATGTTCTGCTATGATTACTAATGGCATGACAGTGCTTGCAGGCACATGTCAGTTGCTTGGTTGAACAACTCACACATGGGTGATGGGGTTGTGGAAGAAAAATGGACCTTCATGGGAGGGATGGGACAACATCTCTAATTCCACCTGCTAATACTTCCGTTGTGACTTGGGCTGGAAGGTATTGGAATACCTTCGCCTTGAATCTCACGATGTCATGAGGGTGGACCCCAGATTGGGCCAGTCATGAGGATTTATTGGGGGGTATGCATCAAGGTGAATTCCCTTATCCCCAGTAGCATTAGTCTCAAAATATAGGGCGATACAAGAGATGACAGTGGTCTCCATTATCACACTCAATTTTTCCCCTTGTAGTCACAAATGCCTGAAGTGCAAGCAACATGGCACACTTGGAACTACAAAGGGAAGTTCTTGAAGGGCATGTCTGACTTGGCACCCTTGCCGTGAGGAAGAGAAAGTTGACAGATAATTAAGTTTTGATGATAGTGAAATGATAAACACTAATTCACATAATGTAGTAAGTGGGTTTTTACAATCAAATTAATTAAATTAGAATAAAACCTTAGGAAAAGGGAGAATAGGAAGAATTATAAAAAAAATTGAACCAAATGAGAAACTCTACTTTCCTCACTTTTGGAAAACCTTAAGTATATAATGTTTATTTAAATAACCCCAAAATATGAAAATTGTTCTAATAAAAAAAGGGAAAGGGGACCCATGAGGTGTATACCAGCTAGTTTGCATGGGGTTTAGTCCCTGCCAAGTCACAGGTTCAAACCACATGGGGAGGGGTTAAGGATGGAAGTCACTTTGGGGGAATTAAAATTCCCAAGGGGCATCCAGGCTCAACCAAGCCTCACACAATATTGGTGATAAAAATCCCATTATGAGTCAATCGGTCTTCTTCCATCCAATAAATGAGCTAGCCCCGACGTAGGCTCAACCTAGTCACCAAAAAAAATAAAAAAAGGAAAGGAGACATAGAGTTAAAATAGAAACATTAATCCAAGATAGTTTACCCTCATTAAGAAAAGAGGGTTGTGTATGAAATTAAAGAATAATAATTTAAAATTTGAGAAATTTGGTTTCAGGACAGAACCTCCATGTGGTAATAACACAACACAAATATATCCATCCAAGATTTCAACTTGAGAAAAACTAGCGAGTTGTTGGGGAACAAAATCTAAGATCTACCTATTGACTTCACTAATAAACATAAAATAGGGAGTATAAGAGGGGATCAAGGGAAAATTAGGACAAGAAATAGGGAATCATGCGTGGGTGAGGGAAAATATATTTTTTAAGAATAAGATAAGTAAATAATTTTAGGAGAGCCTTGATGTGAGGCTGATACATGGATAGGTGAATAATCAAATTTTTGGATTAATAAAAGCAATTTTTTTTGCATGAAGTGATAAGTGCCGTATATGAAGCCTCCTCTAAAATAAGGAGCAATTTATGAGATTAGAGACTCTTTTTTCCATATTTTTGGATGACTATCATAATGCTATTGTCTATTTAAAGTGACTATTGTGTTCTATAGTGACTTTGGTGAGTGGAGGCTCTTGGAGTGGGAAACTCTTGAGCCATAGTTATATCCTCCACTTTCTAATGTTATTCCTCTACCATACAACCACGTTGCAACTTGAGGGGTCATTGGGGAAGAAGGGTATCAAAGGAGTAGGCTGGGAGGTCAATAGATGAGTCGACAACAATCGATTGGGATGCAAAAATATCCATGCATGTATGAGGACAACATCAAGGGAGTGAAAGAATTAGTGGACCTGAGATCGAGATTCCATTACCCCTTGATGCATGATATCATTTGTGTTAGAAAATTTTCTCCTATATTATTATGATTGCTTGTAATCAAGAATGATGTGCATTTGTGAAATTCTTGACTGTGGCTATATGTATCTTGAAATATTATGTATTTCTTATGATTGGTTGTAATTATTCAAAATATGATTTAATGAAGAAAAAAATTCCCATTGCTTATTATTATTGTCACTTAGTGACTTGGAAAATGTAACTTATTTTGTTGATAATGGATTTGTTTACGATATTATTTGTATGAACAATTTGTGTATTATTTACCTTGTGATTATTTTAAACAAAAAATAAAAATAAAATTATATTATGTAGTTAGGAATGGTCCCTACAGTTCCTTGGAAAGGTGGCACAACACGAATGCGAGGTTGAAAGGTGGCAAAACATATTTTAAAACAAGTTCCGAGGTGTCTAAATGATCAGGTGATCATGTCCTAAGTTGAAAAAAATGCTCAAAAATGGAATTGCTCAGAATTGGTTGAAACCTGGACGACCGGATAGGCTTCATCATTGTGATTCTGGCGCCGTGAATGGAACTCAATTCCGACATCGTATGTGAAAGTTATGCAGGTTTGAAGTTTTCAGTAACCTTCAAAAATCTAGTTTGACCAGGGTTGACTTTGACTTGGAAAATATTAAAAAAGAATATTCCTTGGAATATTCTAGGAATATTACTTAGAGTATTCTTCAAAATATTCCATGGAATATTCCATTTGGACGAATCAGTAATTAACAAGTGGTAGTGTTCATTTGATAGTGGGTTGACTTTTATTTTGTTGGGCCAATCATGGGATGCCACGTGGCAGGCCCAGAGGCCGCCACGTGGCCCTAGGCTGCATTGGAATGGCATATTAAAATTTTGTAAGTCCACAAGGTTTGAACCCCGGACCTCCCGCCTGCTAGCACAAAGTTTTACCAACACACCACGTATATGGTTCTTAACATATAATGTTGAGATTGCAACAAGATGATGAGCTTAGTGAAAAGAGTTGCCTTCACTAAGTGGGCCCGCAGGCTATTTTTGGTGCAAGTATATTTTTAGACTATGTCTATTTTTAGACATGTCAATCATATTCTATGAGTTGCAGGATGCTATTTGTGGATGGTTGGTCAAGTTGGAAAAATAGATGGACTTCTATTTTTAGACATATTAGGCAGAATCTATTTCTAGATTGCCAGTCTAAAAATAGATATGTTGTATATTATTAGCTCTTAATAATATTTGTACTCTAAACATTAACTTATTCTCTTGGAGCACTTCAGTTAAGTGCACAAATGTGGCACAGGAGTTGACATAAGGAATTACGCTATTCCTGAGGGTTAAGTGGAGCTATTGCATGGAGGACTTCAGTTAGAACTTAATGACAGAGTTTGGTGGAGTTGTGTTCAGTTTAACTTAGTTAGACACAATTGAGCTAGTTGTATATAGTCTAACTGATTGATACACTAGTGAGAGTGGTGTGAATTAATTAATAATTAATTCACTAAATATTAACTCATTAATCAATTGAAGAATACATCAGTTAACTACAGTGCATGGACAATTTCAGTGGAGACCAGTGGAGAGATAAGTGAATGGGAAAGATGACTATCAGTTGTGACTATAATGATGCATTGATTGCCAACACTCAGTAGAGATTCCAATGAGGATTGCGTGAGCAAGGCTGGACCAATTCAAGTTTATTCAGAGCCATTCTTCAGTAGGGATTGCACAGTAGAGGCAGGCTCTAAGGTGGCAAAGATTGGTGCATGGATTTACTAGATCGGGCCTTATTAGTGTGTAGCGATTGGATTTTTACATGATCTCTATGACATATATTATATACAAATAGTTGGGGTTTTTAGCTTCAGGATTTCCTGTTAAAACACTGCGTTAATGTGTGTGAATTTTTATGGTTTCAATGTGTGCATGCAATTGATTTAATTTCCGCATATGATGATCAATGGTGGAATAGATTCTATATTGTGCATGAAGTTAAAATAGTGTGTGATCAGGAGAATCTTGGATATATAATGCATTAGTTATATAATTTCTACATGGTATCAGAGCGTTGATCATTGGAGCAATTGCAAATTATTGAAGCGGTTGAGTTTTGTGCTGGTGGAATTCGAATTTGCTGTAGTGTTTTCTTGGTGTCGAAGTTGAGATGTATTTCAATGGATTGTGATTGGAGTATGTCCTTGAGGGTAGCTCAAATTATATTGCATGGAAGGACAAGATGGAGGCGGTGCTAGAGGATAATGGGTTGAAGGAGTTCATAGATGCAGAAATTCCAAAACCTGCTTCTAGCGATGCTGCCACACTTGAAGCATGGCAAAAGAAGACAGCAAAATGTTTAAGGATTCTGTTGGAAGGTGTGAAGGATCACATAGTGTCTAGCCTTCATGGTAAAGCTTCTCCATTCTTGATGTGGAAAAATTTGACAGCCTTGTTCCAAAGCAAGAGCGACTAGAGGAAGTTGGCGCTTAAAGACAAGCTCAGGAAAATAAAAATGGAGAAGGGCGAAAGTATACCCAAGTACCTCACGAAGTTTGTCCAGTGAAGGGATGAGATGGGAAGTGTGGGGGTTACTGTAGATGAAGATGACTTGGTCAGCTTGGCTCTCCTTGGGCTTCCAAAGAGTTGGCATTCCTATGAGGACTCTGTCAATGGTTGGGAGAAACTGCTGGGATAGGAGCGACTTTGGTTGGATCTTGTGCAGGAGGAGATAAGGTGGAGTACCAGGGATGGATCTTCATCAAAGAATAAAGATGAAGAAAATTGTGCTTTGGTTGCCAAAGCAAGGAAAGGGAAGGGAAAGAAAAATCCTTCTCAATCCGGTGCGAAAGGCAAGAAGCAGGACATGCCCAAGGTGAAGTGCTTTCACTTTCACCAACACGGAAATTACGCCACTAATTGTCAAAAGAAGAAGAAAAATAAGTAGGCTGCTGGATTTGCAGCTGGAGAGGCCTTAGCCTCGCAGTTTGAGCTAGATTTTTCGCTGATCGCATGCTTGATCTCAAGTGTGATGGGATCAGTGTGGTTTCTTGACAGTGGTGCGTCTTTCCATATGACCGGAGACAAAGATTTGTTTACTGATTTGGATGAGAAGGATCTTGGAGTGCACATCGAGATGGGCGATGATGGTAGATACAGTGCGAATGGTATCGGAACCATTTCCTTTGAGAGAAAGTTTGCAAAAATTTCATCTTGAAGGATGTCATGCATGTTCCAGGATTGAAGAAGAATCTTATCTCTGTGGCGATGTTGGAAGACAAGGGATATGATGTTTTCTTTAGCGAGGGAAAGGCTTTCCTGCGCAATAAGGCAACTGGTGAAACTCGAAGGATAGGGGTTCGAGTCAAGAACCTTTATCAATTGCAGGTAGATGGCTGTGCAACAATGATAGGAAAAGCAGAAGGAGTGGTGAGCTGGGATGAGGGCGAATTGTGGCATAGGAGATTGGGCCATCTGCACCATGGCGCTTTGAAAATTTTGCAACAGATTTCTACCGGGCTTCCCAAGGGTACACTTGCACAGTCAGATCAGTGCAAGGGATGTACTTTGGAAAAATTTGTGAAAGCCACCGTTCATGAGAAGGATAGTTGCACCACGACGATCCTTGAGAGAATTAATACAGACGTGTGTTGAGTCTCAATTCTGCATCTTTTCCATACACTTTTCTATACCTTTTTCACTCACCTGAACCTCCCAAGTTGTCAATATCATTGTATGTTAATCGCAAAAGAGTATCTAACATGGTTTTTAACTATATTTTTGTGTCTGCTGTTTGATTTAGATTTTGTTCATTTAGCTGCGGAATCTTGCCACTTTCCGCAGCTGCTGCAACTTTCCGCAGCTATTTTGTGAAACTCTATGTTACAGGTGTCTACAGGAAAAACGAGCCACATGGGCAAGTCAGAAATGATGTGGACATGGTCCGTGTCCTATTGGTTCGAGAAAACTCATCTAAAGAAGTCGCGGTCAAAGGCGTCCACATGGAAGTCAACCATGGAGTCTCACGGTGACAGGACTCTGTTTCGTGTCACGTGAAGGTTCATATGGCCATTTTTGAGCTTGCGGAGGACAAGTCGACATCTGTACATGGCTCCATAGCCGAATTCAAGCATCCACTCCTCATAGATTTACTTTGCAATACGGCCATGATCCTAGATCCGTGGAAATAATGGTCTACGTGTTCTCCACCAGCATAAACTTTAGGAGACAGTTATATTTATTTTGTTATATATAATGCGTTTTCATACGCATATAGAGTTAGTCTCGATTAGTCTCTGTTATCTTTTATTAGTCTGCTCTGTAATTACGTTGCCTTTGAGCCGTAATACTACCTTACTGTTATGACTACATTTTAATATAAGAAGACTCTGTTTTCCAACGTAATTCGTACTTGAAGATTGTTGCCAAGGCTGGTGTAGAGGGCCCCTGCTCAGCTGAGGTTTTGTGCATTAGTGTATAGTTCTTATTTTATTTCTTTAAAGCTCATTGTGCCATAATCCATTCACATGTTTATACACTGCATCTTTCATGGTATATATGCTTCATTTCTGTTTATAAGCTTTTATGCTTTCCATTTCACTTCTGTCTTTCATGTTTTTATGTTATTAATCACTGATCAGTGTTCTTGTTTCAGGTTATAGATAGGCAGCCCGGGCATTTTCATAGATTTTTGACTAATGACATGGAATTAACATTGTTCTGCTGCTAATTTGTTTTTCTTAGTTTCTATTTAATTTCAGTACTGCTTTGTTTAATTCAGTTTTTCTTATTTGCTTCAGTAGTTAAATTTAGATGTATTAAACTGCTCATAACATCTTCAGTTTCCTCCAAAAGCCACAGCTGGACTGATGATGAGGGATTGTATTATGAAATGTGTAGTTTAATATTAGTTTCCTTTCTGCAAATTTAGATATATTAAACTGCTCATAACATCTTCAGTTGCCTCCGAAAGCCACAGCTGGACTGATGGTGAGGGATTGTATTATGAAATGTGTAGTTTAGTATTAGTTTCTTTTCTGCAAATTTAGATATATTAAACTGCGCATAACATCTTCAGTTGCCTCCAAAAGCCACAGCTGGACTGATGGTGAGGGATTGTATTATGAAATTTGTAGTTTAGTATTAGTTTCTTTTCTGCAAATTTAGATATATTAAATTGTGCATGACATCTTCAGTTACCTCCGAAAGCCACAGCTGGACTGATGCTGAGGGATTGAATTATGAATGTATGGTTTGATATTAGTTTACTTTCTGCAAGTTAGATATCAGTTACTCAAGTTGTTTATGGTTACTTCCGAAAATCATAGCTGGACTAATGATGAGGGATCAGAAGACAAGTTGATGCAAATTGATTTAGATTTACTTTATTGCAGCTTTTGGATTTCTTTCAGCATAATTTATTTTGTGTTTAGAAAGCAACAAGAATAGTTTGGTTTCATGCTCACTAGTTCACTGTTTTTGATTTATTAGATTAGCAGCACCTTTTCATTTCAGCAGCACATTTTCATTTCCTTTCAAGTTTTGTCATTGTAATTTTCAAATTCATTTTTAAGTTTCAAGTTGGTAAATAATTATAGAGGATATCATTTCCTTGAAAAAACATAACCATACTTGTTTTCATTTTAGAATTTCCATTTCATCTTAGAAAACCAAAAACGACAAAAAGTTAAGAAATAGGTTATCTTGCACATATAGTGCGCCGCACTTCATCAGCTTACGAATCCCGGATTGACAAATTAAATGCAAAAATTTAGGACACACTAAATTGACCAAAAATTTTGGCGCCGTTGCCGGGGAAGTGTAACTAGGTAGCCAATTTCTTTAAAAAAAAAAAACACAAAATCATAAAAGAAGGGAAAACTTGATAACTTCTTGAAGTATGCTCTCCTCTTGCACCTAGTGTGATCTGGAGGATCAGAAAAGAGAGTTATTGGTTTAGTAATTTCTTAAGTATGCTCTCTTCTTGCACCTAGTGTGACCTGGAAGATTAGAAAGAGAATTATTAGCCCAAATTTAAAAAAAAAAATAAAAAAAATGACATGCATAGAGAAAGAGATTCTAGGGGAAGGTTTATAGCTAAAGCCAAGAGTTCAATTTTCACAACTCCATCTTCTTCAAGGCATAGACCAGATTCACCACCATCTACCCCTAGCCTTAAGATTTTTGGAACTCAAGGAGCAGCTGAATTAGAGGATTCTCCTATACCATCTACTAAATCCCATTTAGAAAACAAAGAGACTCTCTCTCATCCTCCCTTGGTAGAAGAACTAGAGGAATTTAAGGACTCTAAAGAAACTATCATGGCAAAGGAAGTAATAGATGGAGGTAGAGGTAGAGGTAGAAAAGGAGGAAACAATGGAGACAACAATGGTGGAGGAAATAATGGTAGAAATAGGGAAGGAGACAACTTGTTTGGATTCCCTATAGTTGATGAGGAAACTCATGCAACAATGAAAAATATCTCACCATCTGTCCTCCCTAACTTTTATGGATTGCAAAGTGAGGATCCTGAAACATTTCTGTTTGAGTTTGAAGTTGTGTGCCGAACCTATGATTATATGGAAGACTCTCAAAAACTCAAACTGTTTCCTTCAAATTTGAAGGGAGCTGCTTTGAAATGGTTCATGGGATTAGCTACTCAATCTATTAGGACTTGGAATGATATGAAACAAACATTTTTGGATAGATACTTGGAATATTGTATGCCCACCAATCACAAGGATGAGGTATTCAAAATGATGCAAAAAGAAGATGAAAATTTGGAAGACTTACTTGAAAGATTTCAATACAACCTGAAAAGAGCAAAGATGAGCAACTTAGATGATGAAACCTTGAAAGCCCTCATATTAAAAGCCATTAGAGATGAATGGATAGATATTTTAAACATGATGGGGAAAGGAGACATTTCTCAACTCCCACTTCGTGATATAACAAAACTATGTGTCCATCTCTCAAGAGGAAAATCTAAAACAGAAAAAGGGCCTAGGGATCCTTCTCTTATTAGGGCTAACAAATATGCAACTGGATCAGTAAGTAGGGCAGAGATTGGTAACATGCTTGATGAGTTCAAAACTGATATCTTAGGGAGCCTTAGTGAACAACTAGACACCCTTAAAATCCAAAACAAGCAGAAAGCAGAAACAGACACTTTAGCCATCTTTTGTCCAAAATGTAGGAAGAAACATGCTTTAAGGGAATGTCCCTTGGATGCAAAAGTTGTAGAAATATGTATGATTTTCTCAGAGAATCATGAGATCAAGGATTGTCATTCAATTCCTGGACTCAAAGCTGTTTTTCAAGAATACCCAAATTCAGTAGAATCTCTCTGTTTTGTTGCAAGAAGACCTTGGCAGGGACAACAAACTCAAGGGTTTAACAACCCTATGAATTTTCAAACCCCACCAAGTTGGAATCCTTGGAAACAACCTTGGCCTCAACATCAAAATTCATATCAGCCATGGGTACAAGGGATGCAAAATCCTTATGGGAGATTTACTCAATTTTATCAATATCCTCCATCTTTTCAAAATCAACAAGCTCCACAACTTCCAAATTCAAATCCACAACTTTCATTGCCATTTCCACAACAACAACCTTCTCAACAAAATTCAAATCCTCAACTCATGCTCCCATACCAACAAAAGCCAAGTCAACTTCCAGCTCAGCCATTGCCAAATCCTAATAATAAGAATCCTCAGAATACTTACATGGTAGAAGGACAACAATTTCCTACCTATATGATTGTTCCTCTCAACGATGTACAACTCAGATCTGGTAGAGTTTTAGAAAAACCTTCTATAGATATTCAAGAGCAAGATACCTCCGAGGAGGACTCTCTTGAAACCAATAAGGGTTCTGAGGAAACATCTCTTCAAAATTCAAGCATTCAAAAAGAAAAAGAAAATTTAACGCCCACAACTCCTATAATTGAGCAACCTGCATCTTCATCTACACCTCCTTTTCCTAAAAGACTACAAATTGACAAGGGGGTGGAAAAACAAATCTTGTTGCCTAACTATGATTTTCTAGATGAATTGAAGAATGTTTGTATCAAGATTCCCTTGCTACAAGCCATTTGAGAGATTCCTATTCTAGCAAAAACCATAAAGGAGTTGAGTTTCAAAAGACCAGGAAGGAAACTAAAAGACACAAGAAGAATCCACCTGGTAGGAAAGATTGCACATATTATGATGGGAAAAATTACCATGCAGAAGTATGTAGATCCAGGAAGTCCAATTGTCAAGACACATATAAATGGGATAGAAATTCCAAACACATTGATTGACTTAGGGGCTGCTATCAACATTATGAGTAGACAGACTATGGACCAGCTAAAACTTCCTAACCTTCTTTTACACCTACTTTACTGCAACTTGCAGATCGATCAATTATTAAACCAGATGGTGTATTAGAAGATATTTCAGTCTCCTTAGATTCTTGGGAATATCCAGTATATTTTATGATTTTGACTCCCAAGAATAATCTAGGAGGGCACCCACTTATTTTAGGAAGACCTTGGCTAGCCACAGCTGATGCTTTTATTAGTTGTAGATCTGGGGACATGTACATTTCTAATGGTAATTCGACAAAGAAATTCAATTTGTATCCTCCAACAAAAGCAATCACAGAAGTAGGAGACAATGAATGGGTTGATGATGAGGACACTATACAACCTGCCTTTACCATTTCTGAAATCAGTGAGGATAGTCAAATTCTGAACACATTAGAAAATTTTGAGACATCTTCAGAATATGACCCCACACAATTTCAGTTGGAATCCGACATAGAATATTTATCATCAAGACAAATGTCTCTTTACTCTATGGAAGAGTTTGGTAGTTCTACTATTGAGATTTTTCCAGGAAAAACACTGAATATCAACAAACTTTTGGAAGAATCACAACAAGAAGAACTAACCAAAATCTTACAAAAACATTCTACTGCATTTGCATGGGAGTATACTGACATGAAGGGTATTGATCCTAAGACTTGCATCCATCATATCTATATTGAGGAAAACAGTAGACCAATCAGACAACCTCAAAGAAGGATGAATCCAAATCTTAGGGAGATAGTGAAAGAAGAGCTCCAAAAACTTCTCAATGTAAATTCATTTATCCAATTTCAGATAGCCGATGGGTTTCTCCTTTGGTTATAGTACCTAAAAATAATGGTAAATGGAGGGTATGCATTGATTACAGGGAATTGAACAAAGCAACTTTGAAGGATCACTTTCCTTTGCCTTTTATCGATAAGGTATTAGACACATTAGCAGGTAAAAAGTACTTTTCATTTTTGGATGGTTTTAGTGGCTATAATCAGATTCAGGTAGCACCTGAAGATCAAGATAAGACCACATTTACTTGTCCATGGGGAACTTTTGCCTACCGAGTGCTTCCTTTTGGGTTATGTAATGCACCCGCAACATTCCAAAGAGCAGTACTAGGGATTTTTTCTGATCTAATCCATGATTGTGTAGAGGTTTATATGGATGATTTTACAGCTTATGGTAATTCATTTGAAGAGGCGTTAGAAAATTTGGAAAAAGTTCTTATAAGATGTAAAGAAACAAACCTTTCATTAAGCCATGAAAAATGCTTTATGATGTTTACTGAAGGGATTGTTTTAGGACATCATATTTCAGGAGATGGGATTAAGGTCGATAGATCAAAAGTTGAAGTCATCTCCAAGTTACCTATTCCAAATTGTCAAAGAGATGTTAGAAGTTTTCTAGGATTTACTGGTTACTATAGAAGATTTATAGAAAACTTCACTAAAATAGCATCTCCACTCTTCAAATTGCTTACAAAAGATTGTGAATTCAAATGGGATCCTGATTGTCAATCAACTTTTGAAACTTTGAAAATAAGAATATCTGAAGCACCTATCTTGAGAGGACCAAATTGGAAACTCCCTTTCCATATTTCTACTGATGCTTCAGATACAGCTCTAGGAGCTGTGTTGGGTCAAAGAGATTTAGTTCCTTATGCCATTTATTATACCAGTAAAAATTTGACTCCCACAGAGTTGAACTATACTGTGACTGAAAAAGAGTTTTTAGCTGTTGTTCATGCAATTAATAAATTTAGACATTACATAACAGGTTATGAAACTTTTATTCATACTGACCATTCTGCAATTAGATATTTAATGAACAAACCTATTACTAATGGCAGAGTGACAAGATGGCTTTTACTTTTGCAAGAATTCAATATTATTGTGTTGGATAGACCAGGAAAACAGAATACAGTAGCTGATTTCTTGTCTAGAATTCAAAATACTAAAGAAGATTCTCCTGTAGAAGATAAGTTTCCTGATGAATATTTGTTTGCAGTAACTATTAAGACCCCTTGGTATGCAGATATTGCTAACTATTTGGCTACAGGGAAACTACCTTCACATTTATTTCCAAGAGAAAAACGAAAAATTATTCAGGAGAGTTCAAGATATTCATGGATTTCTAACGAATTGTTTAAAACAGGGCCAGATCTTGTGATCAGAAGATGTGTCAGGGAAGATGAAATGCCTGATATTCTTAAGGCATGTCATGATGAACCGTGCGGTGGACACTTTGCAGACAAAAGGACGGCCTATAAAATCCTCTCTTTAGGATATTATTGGCCTTCTCTTTTCAAAGATGCAAAACAATATGTCAAAAGGTGTGACAGCTGCCAAAGAGTAGGGAAACCTACCCTTTCAAGTGAAATTCCATTGCAACCACAGGTACTCATTGAACCCTTTGAAAAATGGGCTTTAGATTTCATTGGACCTATTAATCCACCATCTAAGAAAAAGAAGTATATATTGGTTTGTACCGATTATGTTACTAAATGGGTAGAAGCCAAAGCATTAGTATCTGCTACTGAAAATTCAGTTGTTCATTTTCTTTATGAGGATATTTTTACTCGCTTTGGTGTTCCAATAGAAATTGTGACAGATCAAGGAAGCCAATTCACATCCAACTTGGTGGAGAAATTGATGGAAGAATACAAAATCAAGCACAGAAAATCTACTCCTTACCATCCGCAAGCAAATGGTCAAGTGGAGTCCACAAACAAAGTTCTTGAAAGTATCATCACCAAAACTGTTCATCTACATAGAAGAGATTGCGTAAAAAGGCTTCCTGAAGCCTTATGGGCCTACAGAACTACATGGAGAAATACAACAGGACATTCTCCCTATGAACTTGTTTATGGGAAAGAAGTCATGCTCCCCATTGAGTTCCAAGTCAAGACCTTCAAGATAGCAGTTCAGTTGGGGATGGACTTATCAGAAGCCCAAAAGCATAGAATGGAGCAGTTGAATGAGCTAGATGAGATCAGACAAGAAGCAATTTTAAGAACCGATCTAGTTCAATATCAAAGAGCTAAATGGCATGACAAGTACATCAAAGAGAAGAAGTTTCAAGAAGGAGATTGGGCATTGTTATTTGATTCCAAGTTTAAAGATTTCCAAGGAAAATTTCAGACTCATTGGCTTGGGCCATATGAGATTTACAAGATCTTTAGCAATGGAGCGGTAAGAATCAAGACCATTGATGAGTTTCAAACTCCTCTTATTGTGAATGGCCATAGATTGAAAGTTTATCATAAGCCACTCTCAAAAGAGGATTTTGTCAAAAATTTTCAAGAAAGTTCTGCAATCAGGCTAGTACAAAAGAATTCTTCTTCTCCACCAGCCTAGCTTTTGTTCTTTTCAGTTAAAAAAATAAAATAAAAAAAAAATGGTATAAGCCTGAAAACCAATCACTGATTGGCAGTCTTATACAGAAAATATAGGGTGAAAATCAGGAACACCTGACACTCTATATTTTCCAAAAAAAAAAATCTCTCTTTCATTTCACAAGTTTTGTGACCATTCACTCCATTCCATCCCACTTCATTCCATTTCATTTCACTTCATTTCACTCCATTCCATTTCATTTTATCTGTTTCATTCCATTTCATCAATAAAAATCTTTTTCATGACCATTTCCATCTGGTCATTTGTCATCTGTTCATCTCCATCCATCCAAATAATAGCTGTGTCAGTTTCCGCAGCTGACATCTGTTTCCGCAGCTGACTCCAGTTTCCGCAGCCAGAAGCAGATTCCGCAGCTACAACTCTGTTTTCAAAAGAATGTACAACCAGATGTTATTTCCATAATCATGAAATAAAATGCAGGTGAGAGGATCAAAAAATGAAGACATGGAGCATTCAAGACACCAATGAAGAGCAATTAGTTGAAGACCAAGGAAAAGGCAAAGATTCCAAAGGTATGAATAAAATTTATTTCAAATAGCATTGAAAAACACATTTTTATATAGTTCTGAACCATGAGCTCTATCCATTATGTGCAATGATTATATTGACAATTCCGTAACCTTTCACGATCTCCATATCATCCTCTCGCATTCATTCTCAAACGGTTCCATCATTAAAACCCCGATCTTCACTCATGTTCCAATATTCCACCGGTGACAATGAGACGTATTTGATTTGACCACGGACTCTTACAGCCGCATAAATCCATAACCGTTGTTGAAACGTGCTCATATTTATTGTGCAGCCACCAAAATTCAAAACGCTGCCGGATGTGTTATACTCTTTTAATCTCTCTGTCGTGCTCTCTGTTGTGCTCACGAAAACCCCTCTCTATTCTGTTCACTCCATTCCGCTCTCTATTACGTTATAATCTGTATACCCACTCTCTGACATTTACCCACAGTCATTGTGCTCATCTCTGTGCATTCAACCGTTCTGTTTCCATTAAACCCTCACGCAGGAAAATTTGTGAAGAGCAGAAAAGAAGAATGGGAAAATTGCTAAGAGCAGAACCGGAAGGACCTAAGTTTATGGAGGGATATCCACAAGTAAGGGATATATTGAAGAAAGAAAATTGGCTACGGTTTATCCAGAAATTCAGAGGTTATCATAAATAAGTGACGAAGGCATTCGCAAGGTCGTTTAATGGCTTGGAAGCAGAGATTGGAGACCTTAAGTTTACGGTCAATGAAGCATCTATAGCAACAGCCACGAAACTTCTTCAGGAGGGTGAGCGTTGGTTTAAGAATAAAAGCATCAGTGATGAAGCATGGAGAAAAATCTTACGAAACCAAGGTATGGACATAACTGTTTTTAAAAGAGGAATTCCTGTGCATGCATTGAAAGAGGAATGGGCTACTTTTCTGCTAGGTTTTCAGAAATTCATTACATGTGAAGGCCGTTTTGGGTCTATGTATATGTACCATACCAGGTTACTGATGAATTTTCTAGATAATCAAACTCTCAATCTTCCATATTTTCTATTCAATAGTTTGAAGAAAATGTCCGTGACTATTGAGAAACATTTAGGAGATGTAGAACCCCATCTATATCACCATGGCCTTGTAAAAATTTTGATTGAAAAGGAGTTAAAGGAAAAGAAAGACACATGGGAACAATTTCTGGTTAGAAATTTCTTTGAGGAACCTCAGGAAATTCCTGAAGGTAGTACAACAAGAAGGAGTAGAAGAAAAAGAATAAATGATGAAACCCAAATTACTCCTACTCAAGAAATTCCTGAAGGTAGCACAGCAAGAAGAAGTAGGAGAAAAAGAACAATCGATGAAATCCAAAATACTCCTACTACTACAATTGAAAGAACTGATAGGGAAGAGAGACTGTCAAAGAGGAAGAAGAAAGAAATCAAAGGTAAGAAGCCAATAACACCAAAAGAGAGAAAAACTATTGAGGCTATACATAAAACCCCTTCTTCCGAAGAAGAAGATCACCAAGTGTTATCTGAAAGATTAATTTATCTTCAAAAACAATCATCTTTGGCCAAGAAGACAGAGAAAAGAAAACAAAAACAAAAGGACAGTGTACCACAGCGTGTGAGAGGAAGCAGCAGACTTAAGGGGAAATTGAGGAAAACGCAAATGAAGGGTCCTCATTTTATTGATTTGGGAGAGGAGACATCTGAACAGTCCCCATCTGACCATAGTCCATCTCAGTCAGTTAGTGAACCTGGTTCATTTCATTCTCAGTCAGACATTGAACATAGTCCATCCCATTCTCAGCAAGATGTTGATGTGAGCCCTTCTCAGCCAGATTTTGAAGATAACTCTCCTTCACGGCATTTTGGGGACAACCCAATAAAAATGACACCTGATATAGACCCCAAGCAGCAAGAAGTATATGAATATATAGAATCTTTGGAAAAGGCAGCTACAGGTCCCAGTACTTCGTCCATTCAGCCTCATACAGTACAGGATGATTTAGTCCAATCACTAAAACAGGAAGTCTTTGAGCTAGAGCTTTTAAATAGGCACATCAAAAATGAAAATGAGACATTGAAAGAACAAGGTAAATTGGACAAAATCATCCATGATAATACCATGCTACATCTGGGAATATGGCAGAAGAAGAATAAGAAATTGAAAAGGAAATGCTAGAAGTTGAACAGAGCACTGGTTAATATCAAATTTAGGTGCTTAATGAAGAAACCCAGAATGTTGGCAGCACCAAGGAAGAGGAGGAGAGGATTAGACGTGCTGGCTGAAGTGTCAAGGCATATGAACTGAGGAAGGAATATCAAAATTTTGGTTGCATGAGGACATGCAACACCTTCACAGTGGGGGTATGTTGAGTCTCAATTCTGCATCTTTTCCATACACTTTTCTGTACCTTTTTCACTCACCTGAACCTCCCAAGTTGTCAATATCATTGTATGTTAATTGCAAAAGAGTATCTAACATGGTTTTTAACTATATTTTTGTGTCTGCTGTTTGATTTAGATTTTGTTCATTTAGCTGCGGAATCTTGCCACTTTCCGCAGCTGCTGCAACTTTCCGCAGCTATTTTGTGAAACTCTATGTTACAGGTGTCTACAGGAAAAATGAGCCACATGGGCAAGTCAGAAATGATGTGGACATGGTTCGTTTCCTATTGGTTCGAGCAAACTCATCTAAAGAAGCCGCGGTCAAAGGCGTCCACATGGAAGTCAACCATGGAGTCTCACGGTGACAGGACTCTGTTTTGTGTCACGTGAAGGTTCATATGGCCGTTTCTGAGCTTGCGGAGGACAAGTCGACATCTGTACATGGCTCCATAGCCGAATTCAAGCATCCACTCCTCATAGATTTACTTTGCAATACGGCCATGATCCTAGATCCGTGGACGTAATGGTCTACGTGTTCTCCACCAGCATAAACTTTAGGAGACAGTTATATTTCTTTTGTTATATATAATGTGTTTGCATACGCATATAGAGTTAGTTGATGTTAGTCTCTGTTATCTTTTATTAGTCTGCTCTGTAATGTAATTACGCTGCCTTTGAGCCGTAATACTACCTTACTGTTATGACTACATTTTAATATAAGAAGACTCTGTTTTCAGACTTAATTCGTACTTGAAGATTGTTGCCAAGGCTGGTGTAGAGGGCCCCTACTCAGCTGAGGTTTTGTGCATTAGTGTATAGTTCTTATTTTATTTCTTTAAAGTTTATTGTGCCATAATCCATTCACATGTTTATACATTGCATTTTTCATGATACATATGCTTCATTTCTGTTTATAAACTTTCATGCTTTCCATTTCACTTCTGTCTTTCATGTTTTATGTTATTAATCACTGATCAGTGTTCTTGTTTCAGGTTATAGTTAGGCAGTGCGGGCATTTTCATAGCTTTTTGACTAATGACATGGGATTAACATTGTTCTGCTGCTAATTTGTTTTTCTTAGTTTCTGTTTAATTTCAGTACTGCTTTGTTTAATTCAGTTTTGCTCATTTGCTTCAGTAGTTAAATTTAGATATATTAAACTGCTCATAACATCTTCAGTTGCCTCCGAAAGCCACAACTGGATTGATGGTGAGGGATTGTATTATGAAATGTGTAGTTTGGTATTAGTTTCCTTTCTGCAAATTTAGATATATTAAACTGCTCATAACATCTTCAGTTGCCTCCGAAAGCCACAGCTGGACTGATGGTGAGGGATTGTATTATGAAATGTGTAGTTTAGTATTAGTTTCCTTTCTGTAAATTTAGATATATTAAATCGTGCATGACATCTTCAGTTGCCTCCGAAAGCCACAGCTGGACTGATGGTGAGGGATTGAATCATGAATGTCTGGTTTGATATTAGTTTACTTTCTGCAAGTTAGATATATTAAATTGCTCATGTCATTTTCAGTTACCTCCGAAAGCCACAGCTGGACCGATGGTGAGGGATTGAAGTATGAGTGTGTAGTTTGATATGCATATACTTTCCACAGTTAGATATCGTCATCAAGTTGTTTATGGTTACTTCAAAATCATAGCTGGACTAATGATGAAGGATCAATATAAGTTGATGCCAATTGATTTAAGATTACTTTATTGCAGTTTTTGGATTTTTTCAAACATAATTTATTCATAATTTATTTTGTGTTCAGACAGCAGCAAGAATAGTTTGGTTTCATGCTTACTAGTTCACTGTTTTGATTCATTATATTAGCAGCATCTTTTCATTTCAGCAGCGCATTTTCATTTCCTTTCAATTTTTGTCATTGTAATTTTCAAATTCCTTTTTAAGTTTCAAGTTGGTAAATCATTATAGAGGATATCATTTCCTTGAACAAACATAACCATACTTGTTTTTATTTTAGAATTTCCATTTCATCTTAGAAAACCAAAAGCGACAAAAAGTTAAGAAATAGGTTATCTTGCACATATAGTGCGCCGCACTTCATCAGCTTACGAATCCCGGATTGACAAATTAAATGCAACAATTTAGGACACACTAAATTGACCAAACAACGTGTGTGGACCTTTCTCAGTAGCTTCGACAGCAAAGCACAGGTATTATGTGATATTTGTTGATGACTTTTCTCGTAAGTGCTGGATCTTCTTCATGCAGAAGAAGAGCGAGACATTCTCAAATTTCTGTGAGTTCAAGGCACTGGTGGAGAAAGAGTCGGGGAAGTGTGTGAAGGCTCTTAGGAGTGATAATGGTGGTGAATTCATATCTGGTGAATTCAAAGACTTTTGCAGCACAGAAGGAATTCGAAGAAAGCTCATAACGCCTCATAACCCACAACAGAATGGGGTCGCGGAGCGAAAGAACAGAATGATCATGGGTGTTGCACGGGCGATGTTGCATGATCAGGGCCTTCCCATACACTTGTGGGCTGAAGCTTGCAACACTGTGGTTTATGTGCAAAACCATTGTTCTCATAGAGTACTTGAAATGAGTACACCCGAAGAGGTGTTTTCTGGTAAGAGGCCTGATATTTCTCATTTGAAGATTTTTGGCTCACCTGTTTACATTCATGTGATAAAGGATGCCAGGAAGAAGCTGGAGATGACCGCAGAGGTTGGGATATTTTTGGGGTACATAGATAAAGCCCACAACTATCATGTGTATTTTCCAGACAGTCGGAAGACTGTTGTGCGACGAGATATCAAATTTCATGAGGAGAAAGCCATGAATTTGTCGCTTGAGAGGGAGCTACACTTGCATGCAGATGAGGAGCTATTAGTTCCTAAGGATGAGCCTTAGGATGTGGATCAGCCATAAAAGGAGGTTCATGGAGTGGAAGAAACCACTCATGCAGTGCCAAACATCAGAGGGCGGAAGCACACTACAGAAGCTGAGCGACTGAATCTTGATGCAGCACAGAATGTAGGAGTCCCTACATCACAGCGCAGACAGAGACAGTCACCTGACCGATATACTGGATACATGGCTCTGATGAGCAAGTGTATCATGACAAAACCATATTCTTTCGAGGAATCTGTGGAGGACCCTGCATGGGTAGATGCCATGGTGGAAGAGTATGATTCGATTGTCAGAAATAGTGCATGGGAGATTGTCCCAACGCCGGAAGGGAAATCAGTGGTAGGTTCGAGATGGATCTACAAAGTGAAGCAAGCTGCTAATGGGAGCGTCGAGAAGTACAAGAAAATATTTGTTGCCCAGGGCTTCTCATAGATCGAGGGGACTGACTATGAAGAAACCTTTGCACCTGTCGCAACGTATTCTTCCATACGGAGCATCCTAGCTTTCTCAATGCAGATGGGTTGGCACATTCATCAGATGGATGTGAAGACTGTGTTCCTCAACATATTCATTGAGGAGGTGTACATAGAGCAACATGAAGGTTTTGAAATCTTCAGCAGTGAGTCACATGTGTGCAGGCTCAAAAAGAGCGTTGTATGGGCTGAAACAAGCACCTCGTGCTTGGTACACATGGATAGACAGTTATTTCACTGGTCTTGGATTCACCAAGAGTGAGGCGGATCTGAACCTATACCAGATTGTGGTGGAGGGTAAGTTGTTGGTCATTTTACTTTATGTAGATGATTTTATATTGACAGGTGATGAACAGTTGATACTCTCATGCAAGGCTGATCTTGCAAAGGATTTTGAGATGAAGGAATTGGGCCTCCTTCATTATTTCCTGGGATTGGAAATTTGGCAGCGGAAGGATGGAATATTTGTGTCTCAAGGCAAGTATGCTTGAGAGATACTGGAGAAGTTCAACATGCAAGGCTGCAAGCCTATCGACACTCCTCTTCCTGGTGGTTGGATGAAATAGGATGCTACATCGACAGAGGTAGTGGATGCCATTGTTTATCGACAGTTGGTTGGTTCGCTCATGTATCTAGTCAATACACGACCAGATATATGCTATGCTATTAACCAGCTTTCACAAGCTATGGTTAAGCCTACCAAGCTCTTTTGGAAGGCAGGCAAGCATGTATTGAGATATCTCAGTGGCACATCGGGATATGGATTGTGGTACAGAGAGTCGGATGAGGTGAAGCTACATGGCTTCACAGATTCAGATTGGGCAGGGAGCCCAACGGACAGAAAGAGCACATCTAGAGGGATTTTCAGTATCGGGTCTACAATAGTTTCTTGGTACAGTAGGAAACAGAGATCCGTGGCACTCAGTTCAGCGGAGGCCGAGTACATGGCAGCAAGTTTGGCTGCATGCGAGGCTATATGGATGAGGAAGATCCTGGTCGGGTTGTTCGGTTCACACTTGGATCCTACTGTGATTTATTGTGATAATTAGAGTTGCATTAAAATCTCGGTTAATCTGGTATTTCATGATAGATCTAAACACATTGACATCCGGTATCTTCATATCAGAGATTTTGTGTAGCGGAAGATCATGTTACTTTCATACATTCCCACGGAGGATCAGGATGTTGATATCTTGATGAAGGTGCTCACCACGAGCAAATTCGAATACCATAGAGGCAGGATCGGGGTGAAGGATAATCCCTATCTTGTTGAGAGGGAGTGTTGAGATTCAACAAGATGATGAGCTTAGTGAAAAGAGTCGCCTTCACTAAGTGGGCCCGCAAGCTATTTTTGGCGCAAGTCTATTTTTAAACTATGTCTATTTTTAGACATGGTGATCATATTTCAGAAGTTGCAGGATGCTATTTGTGGATGGTTGGTCAAGTTGGAAAAATAGATGGACTCCTATTTTTAGACATATTGGGTGGAATCTATTTTTAGATTGCCAGTCTAAAAATAGATATGTTGAATATTATTAGCTCTTAATAATATTTGGACTCTAAACATTAACTTATTATCTTGGAGCACTTTAGTTAAGTGCACAGATGTGGCACAAGAGCTGATAGAAGGAATTACGCTATTCCTGAGGGTTAAGTGGAGTTATTTCATGGAGGACTTCAGTTAGAACTCATGTGACAGATTTTGGTGGAGTTGTAGAAGTAGTTGGTGGAGTTTTGTTTAGTTTAACTCGGTTAGGCATAGTTGAGCTAGTTGTATCTAGTCTAACTGATTGATACACTAGTGAGAGTGGTGTGAATTAATTAATAATTAATTCACTAAATATTAGCTCATTAATCAAATGAAGAATACATCAGTTAACTACAGTGCATGGACAGTTTCAGTGGAGACCAGTGGAGTGATAGGTGAAAGGGCAAGATGACTATCAGTTGTGACTATAGTGATGCATTGATTGCATCCAACACTCAATAGAGATGCCAATGAGGATTGCGTGAGCAAGGCTGGACCAATTCGAGTTCATTTAGATCCATTATTTAGCAGGGATTGCGCAGTAGAGGCAGGCTAGCAGGTGGCAAATATCGGTACATGGATTTTCTAGATCGGGCCTGATTAGTGTGTAGCGATTGGATTGTAGTGAGAGCTTGTGATAAGCTTTGTATGAGGATTGTTACATGATTTCTATGACATATATTATATATAGATAGTTGGGGTTTTTAGCTTCAGGCTTTCTCGTTAAAACACTGTGTTAATGTGTGTGAATTTTTATGGTTTCAATGTGTGCATGCAATTGATTTAATTTCCGCATATGATGATCAATGGTGGAATAGATTTTGTATTGTGCATGAAGTTAAAATAGTGTGTGATAGTGGGTTGAATTTTATTTTGTCGAGCCTATCATGGGCTTCCACGTGGAAGGCCCGGAGGCCGCCACGTGGCCCTAGGCCACATTGGAATGGCATATTAAAATTTTGTAAGTCCGCAAGGTTTGAACCCCGGACCTCCCGCCCGCTAGCACAAAGGTTTACCAACACACCACGTATATGGTTCTTAACATATAATGAGCGACAATTGTATTTAAGTTTTAAATTGGTTTATAGCAGAAAAAAAAAGGGGCTAGCCCCTTAGGGCTAGCTCGAACCATCCACATGACCTGAGCGCTATGACCCAGGGGCTAAGGCTTCAACTGGTGGAGTTAACGCAGAATTAAACGGTTAATATGACCACATTATTAAATGCCACCGTTAAAAAAAACATTATGGTTAACGTAATTCCAACGGTTCTGTCGGCGATTTGGGTGGAGGTCCATGTGACCCCACCAACCGCCTAAAATTTAATGCCATTTCTAACCGCTTGGCTAAACTGGAGCACGCCACTATTTCTAGCAGAATTTTCCAAGTTTGGTGGGCTTAACTATAGTTAGCCCACTTTTAGTGGGATTTTTACTTGACATTGGGCAAAATATTTTTTTAATGATAACTTCTCCAATATTGGACCAATTTGGATGAAATTTTGGTCAATTTTGCATATTCTGAGCATTCTGGAGCCATTGGAACAGGTTGCAAAGACAACAGAGGTGTTTTTCAGCCATTTTTTTCTTCAGGTAATCTTGGAGAGCCATTAGGGCCATGAGGGAAATGGAGTTGCATTGGACTACACTTCACTGTTTTAGGTGAAATAAAAGTTATTCTTAGCTTATTTCTGCCTTCTGAATTCATTTTCACAACTGGTTTGTCCTGTTTAGGCCTTTTCCTCACTGTATTACCAATTTGAGCATCATAATATATCAAGGACATTCCCATTGGGAGCCTTGGACCCAATAGATGTAGCCCAGGAGGGGTGAACTGCCTCATCATGTTGTTGTGTGTTTATGGTGAATTTATTCTGCTATGTGTTTCATATTCAAGTTGTTAAACAGTAATTTTAATTAACATTCCCTCACACTTAAACTCATAAATAGTTACCAAAAACACTTTGTTTTACATGCATGACATTACAAACACTTTCCACACTTAATTTAATGGAAATGAATACTTTGAACAGTAGTAAAAATACTTTAATTTTCAGATCAGATGGTATCAGAGCTCAGGATTAGAGCCTTAGAAGCTAGATTTTTACTCAAAATTTGTTTTGTGCAAAGATATAGTTGACTGTTTGCAAGTTTTGATGCTTACTAGGCTTAAATCAAGAGAGGTGAAGGACACTTGGTTAGTGCACAAAGCAATCCACAACCAAGAAGGGTGAGAGAGCCACCTCCAAGAGCCATAGAAGCAGCTTCAAGCATGTCTTCAAGAGAAGGAGAAGCTCCTGAAGACATTGATCCCAAAGAAGAAGAACGGGTATTCCGAAAAGCTTTCCTAGACATGACAGAGATGGTAAGGATACTCTATCAAGAAAGAAATGATAGGCTTGTTGGAGAAGGGTCTAAAAACCAGAAAGAAGGAGAGGGTTCTTTAGGAGGAAAGAACAATGATGACAAGTCAAAGAAAGGACACAGAGGAAATGGTGATCCACCATCCCCATCTTCATCATCTTCCTCTACATCGTCATCCTCTACCTCGGTGAATCAATCTCACAAGTCTAAAACCACTGGTAAAAGTCCATTTTTAAAGCTTGATGTTAAATTTGATTCAAGGAAGAAATTATCTTTTTATGAGAAGCTCAATTTGATGAAATCAGGAAGATTTTAGTGGTTCAAGGTTGGAAGAGTGGAGAATCAGTCTCCTCATCTTCAATTTATGTAAATTAGAGAGCTTTTGGGGTCCAAAAGCTTCCCATTTGGGAGGTGTGATTAGGTGATCATGTCCTAAGTTGAAAAAAATGCTCATAAATGGAATTGCTCAGAATTGGTTGAAACCCGAACGACCAGATATGCCTCATTGCTGCGATTCTCGCATCGTGAATGACACTCAAATCTGACATCGTATGTGAAAGTTATGTAGGTTTGAAGTTTTCAATAACCTTCAAAAATCCAGTTTGACCAGGGTTGAATTTGACTTGGAAAATATTAAAAAAAAGAATATTCCTGGAATATTATGGGAATATTCCTTAGAATATTCTTTAAAATATTCCCTCTAGACGAATCAGCAATTGACAAGTCGTAGGTGTTCATTTGATAGTGGGTTGACTTTTATTTTGGCGGGCCAATCATGGGCTGCCACGTGGCCCCAGGCCGCATTGGAATGACATATTAAAATTTTGTAAGTCCGCGGGGTTTGAACCCCGAACCTCTCGTCCACTAGCACAAAGGTTTACCAACGCACGATGTATATGGTTCTTAACATATAATGGGCGGCAATTGTATTTAAGTTTTAAATTGGTTTATGGCGGAAAAAAAACAAAGGGGCTAGCCCCTTAGGGCTAGACCGACACGTTCATATGACCTGAGCGCTATGACCCAGGGGCTAAGGCTTCAACCAACAGAGTTAACGTAGAATTAAACGGTCAATGTGACCACGTTATTAAATGCTATCGTTTAAAAAAACGTTATGGTTAATGTACTTCCAACGGTTCCACCAGGGTACATATGACCCCGCCAACCGCCTAACATTTAATGCCATTTCTAATTGCCTGGCTAAACTAGAGCACGCCACTATTTCCAACAGAATTTTCCAAGTTTGGTGGGCTTAACTGCAGTTAGCCCACTTTTAGTGGGATTTTTACTTGACATTGGGTAGAATATTGTTTTAATGATAAATTCTCCAATATTGGACCAATTTGGACGAAATTTTGCTCAATTTTGGGTATTCTGAGCATTCTGGAGCCATTGGAATAGGCTGCAGAGCCAAAAATGGTGATTTTTAGTAATTTTTTCTTCAGGGAAGCTTGGAGAGCCATTAGGGCCATGAGGGAAATGGAGCTGCATTGAGCTACACTTCACTGTTTTAGGTGAAATAAAAGTCATTATTAGCTTATTTCTACCTTCTGAATTCATTTTCACAACTGGTTTGGCCTATTTAGGACTTTTTCTCACTGTATTACCAATTTGAGCATCATAATATATCAAGGTCATGCCCATTGGGAGCCTTGGACCTGACAGATGTAGCCCAGGAGGGGTGAACTGCCTCACCATGTTGTTGTGTGTTTATGGTGAAGTTATTCTATTGTGTATTTCAGATTCAAGTTGTTAAACAATAATTTTAATTAACATTCCCTCACACTTAAACTCATAAATAGTTACCAAAAACACTTTGTTTTACATGCAAGACATTACAAACACTTTGCACACTTAATTTAATGGAAATGAATACTTTGAACAACAGTACAAATAATTTGATTTTCAGATCATATGGTATCAGAGCTCAGGATTAGAGCCTTAGAAGCTAGAGTTTTACTCAGCATTTGTTTCGTGCAAATATATAGTTGATTGTTTGCAAGTTTTGATGCTTACTAGGCTTAAACTCAAGAGAGGTGAAGGACACTTGGTTAGTGCACAAAGAAATCCGCAACCAAGAAGGGTCAGAGAGCCACCTCCAAGAGCCATAGAAGAACCTTCAAGCATGTCTTCAAGAGAAGGAGAAGCTCCTGAAGACATTGATCCCAAAGAAGAAGAACGGGTATTCCGAAAATATTTCCTAGACATGACAGAGATGGTAAGGATACTCTATCAAGAAAGGAATGATAGGCTTGTTGGAGAAGGGTATAAAAACCAGAAAGAAGGAGAGGGTTCTTCAAGAGGAAAGAAAATTGATGGCAAGTCAAAGAAAGGACATGGAGGAAATGGTGATCCACCATCCCCATCTTCATCCTCTTCCTCTACCTCGATGAATCAATCTCACAAGTCTAAAACCACTGGTAAAAGTCCATTTTTAAAGCTTGATGTTAAATTTGAGTTTCCTATGTTTAATGGTGAGGTCAATGTAGAGAAACTTGAAAATTGGATAAGACAGTTGGAAGTTTACTTGAGGATACAAAACCTTCATGAAGACGACACCAAGATTTAGTTAGCATCTTTAAGAATGGAAAGAGCAACATTGGTATGGTGGGAAGCCAAGACCAAGGATGAAATGAAAAAACATGGTAAGATCACTTTATCATGGGCTGAGTTTATTTCCACAATTAAGCAACAATTTTATCCATTAGCTCATTTACAAAAGGCTATCATGAATTGGAAAAGTTTTAGACAACTTAAGGGAAAAAATGTTCAAGATTACACTCAAGAGTTTAGAAGAAGGGCTTTACTACTTGGAATTGATTTGCATAGTCAACATACCTTGGTGAAATATATAGGTGGTTTACACAATTACCTTATACATACTATCCTTATGTTCAATCCTACTAGTCTAGATGAAGTTTGTGTACAAGCTACGCATTTAGAGGCTAGAGGCAAAGAATATTTTGATGGGAATATGGATAGTGAATTCAAAGGAAAAGGGAGGAAAATAAATTAAAAATCTAGGAAAGAAAAAGGGAAGTTCTTTTGTAAAAACTGTTCCAAAAAAAGCCACGATGAAGACTATTGTTGGAAGCTTCATCCGGAGCTGAAACCAGAGAAATTTTAAAACAAAGATAAGGCCAAAGAAAAGGGAAAAACTGTTGCAACTGTTGAACAAGACTTAGGGTCTGAATCAAGTGACAAAACTAAAAGCATAGCCATCTTACTAAGGAACAGGGAAAGAGATTGTTAAGGAAACAAATCCCAGTTCTAGCACTTTATACTGTCACATAGAAGCTCAAAATGAAGAGAGGAGGATAGAGCTATTTCATATAAAGATATCTCAAAACACACAAAGGTAGACACACTATTTGATAGTGGGTCTCAAGCAAATATCATCTCAAAATACTTAGTCAAGAAGCTGAAACATGAGACCATACCTCATCCAAAGCCATATCCACTTGGATGGATTTGCAAGGATGTTAATTTACAAGTCTCAAGAAAGTGCATGTTGTGCTTCACCATAACAACTCATTATGTTGATTGGGTTGAATTAGATGTGGTACCTCTTGAAATTATAGGTGCTGTGTTGGGTAGTCAGTACTTATATGATAGAAAAGTGATCTTCCATCGCCATGAGAACAAGTATCATCTGTTCAAGGATGGAAAAGAGTTTATTGTGAGAGCACATTGGAAGAAGCTAGAATCTTCTTTAGTGCATGCAGGGCAATTGAAAAGGCTTGTCAATGCAAGTCAAAATTTGAATTTGTTGATGGTTAAGAAAAAAGGTTTTGTACATTCTCCTTTTCATGTTATTGCTGATGTAAATGATGATATGTTTCAGCCTGAAAGCAAGTCATCTTTGGAACAAGATGACAAGATGTTGCAGAAAGCGCCTTTGGTGTCGATCGGTGCAAAGAACGAAGTGTCGGTGCAAAGTGGTGCAAGAATACAAAAGATGGAAAAACATGCAAGCAAAGAGGACACAAATTTCAGTATGGGTCAATGCTGGTTTCAGAATGGCAGAATGGTATGGTGAGAAAACTTGGTCGGGATTCGACACAAGTACATGGCTCATTTGGCAAAAATTCGCCATAAGGACAATTGGCAAGGTGAATCTTATTTTCAGTCTCCTTTGAAATTTGACCATTGTAGAAACAATATGTATTCTGCGAATTATAGTTGCTATTCATCAAATTTCAAAAATTTGCATTATGACTCAGTCAAGGTTAGCAACAGTCGGTCAGTGGATTCAAGGAAGAATTTATCTTTTTTATGAGAAGCTCAATTTGATGAAATCAGGAAGATTTCAGTGGTTCAAGGTTGGAAGAGTGGAGAATCAGTCTCCTCATCTTCAATTTCTATAAATCAAAGAGCTTTTGGGTTCCAAAAGCTTCCCATTTGGGAGGTGTGATCAGGTGATCATGTCATAGGTTGAAAAAAATGCTAAAAAATGGAATTGCTCAAAATTGGTTGAAAACTGAAAGACCGGATAGTCCTCATCACTGCGATAATGGCGCCGTGAACGACACTCAAATCCGACATCGTATGTGAAAGTTATGCAGGTTTGAAGTTTTCAGTAACCTTCAAAAATCCAGTTTGACCAGGGTTGAATTTGACTTGGAAAATATTAAAAAAGTATATTCCTTGGAATAATCTAGGAATATTCCTCAAAATATTCTCCAAAATATTCCATCCGGACGAATTAGCAATTGACAAGTCACAGGTGTTCATTTGATAGTGGGTTGACTTTTATTTTGGTGGGACAATCATGGGCTGCCACGTGGAAAGCTCGGAGGCCGCCACATGGCCCCAGGCCATATTGGAATAGCATATTAAAATTTTGTAAGTTCGTGAGGTTTGAACCCCAGACCTCCCACCCGCTAGCACAAAGTTTTACCAATGCACGACGTATATGGTTCTTAACATATAATGGGCGACAATTGTATTTAAGTTTTAAATTGGTTTATGGCGGAAAAAAAACAAAGGGGCTAGCCCGACCCATCCACATGACCTGAGTGCTATGACCCAGGGGCTAAGGCTTCAACCAGTGGAGTTAACACAGAATTAAATGGTCAATGTGACCACGTTATTAAATGCCACCGTTAAAAAAAACGTTATGGTTAACGTAATTCCAACGGTTCCGTCGGTTGTTTGGGTGGAGGTCCATGTGACCCCACCAACCACCTAACATTTAATTCCATTTCTAACCGCCTGGCTAAACTGGAGCACGCCACTATTTCCAGTGGAATTTTCCAAGTTTGGTGGGCTTAACTGCAGTTAGCCCACTTTTAGTGGGATTTACTTGACATTGGGTAGAATATTGTTTTAATGATAACTTCTTCAATATTGGACCAATTTGGATGAAATTTTGGTCAATTTTGGGTATTCTCAGCATTCTGGAGACATTGGAATAGGTTGTAGAGCCAACAGAGGTGTTTTTCAGCCATTTTTTCTTCAGGGAAGCTTGGAGAGCCATCAGGGCCATGAGGGAAATGGAGCTGCATTAGGCTACACTTCACTGTTTTAGGTGAAATAAAAGTCATTATTAGCTTGTTTCTACCTTATGAATTCATTTTCACAGCTGGATTGGCCCTTTTAGGCCTTATTATCAATGTATTACCAATTTAGGCATCATAATATATCAAGGACATGCCCATTGGGAGCCTTGGACCCGACAAATGTAGCCCAGGAGGGGTGAAATGCCTGATCATGTTGATGTGTGTTTATGGTGAAGTTATTCTGCTATGTATTTTAGGTTCAAGTTGTTAAAAAATAATTTTAATTAACATTCCCTCACACTCAAACTCATAAACAGTTACCAAAAACACTTTGTCTTACATGCAAGACATTACAAACACTTTGCACACTTAATTTAATGGAAATGAATACTTTTAACAATAGTACAAATACTTTCATTTTCAGATCAGATGGTATCAGAGCTCAATATTAGAGCCTTAGAAGCTAGAGTTTTACTCAACATTTGTTTTGTGCAAAGATATAGTTGATTGTTTGCAAGTTTTGATGCTTACTAGGCTTAAACTCAAGAGAGGTGAAGGACACTTGGTTAGTGCACAAATCAATCCACAACCAAGAAGGGTCAAAGAGCCACCTCCAAGAGCCATAGAAGTAGATTCAAGCATGTATTCAAGAGAAGGAGAAGCTCCTGAAGACATTGATCCCAAAGAAGAAGAATGGGTATTCTGAAAAGCTTTCCTAGACATGACAGAGATGGTAAGGATACTCTATCAAGAAAGGAATGATAGGATTGTTGGAGAAGGGTCTAAAAACTAGAAAGAAGGAGAGGGTTCTTCAGGAGGAAAGAAAAGTGATGACAAGTCAAAGAAAGGACATGGAGGAAATGGTGATCCACCATCCCCATCTTCATCCTCTACCTCGGTGAATCAATATCACATTAGAACCCTTTGGTAAGATCCATGTTAAAACGGTATGAAAGTTGGGTACATATGATTAATGGTGAGGTCAATGTAGAGAAAATTGACAATTGGATAAGACAGTTGGAAGTTTATTTGAGGATACAAAACCTTCATGAAGACGACACCAAGATTCAGTTAACCTCTTTGAGAATGGAGGGAGCAACATTGGTATGGTGGGAAGGCAAGACCAAGGATGAAATTGAAAAACATGGTAAGATCAATTTATCATGGGATGATTTTATTTCCGCAATTAAACAACAATTTTATCCATTAGCTCATTTACAAAAGGCTATCATGAATTGGCAAAGTTTTAGACAACTTAAGGGACAAAGAGAGTGTTGATTACATAAATAGTTTGGGGCAAAGACTTCAACCTTTGGAATTGATTTATATGATCAACATGATATAGGTGGTTTACACATTTACCTTATACATACTATCCTTATGTTCAATCCTACTAGTCTAGACAAAGTTTGTGTACAAGCAACGCATTTAGAGGCTAGAGGTAAACAATATTTTGATGGGAATATGGATAGTGAATTCAAAGGCAAAGGGAGGAAAAGAAATGAAAACTCTAGGAAAGAAAAAGGGAATTTCTTTTGTAAAAACTGTTCCAAAACAAGTCACGATGAAGACCATTGCTAGAAGCTTCATCCGGAGTTGAAACCAGAAAAATTTAAAAACAAAGATAAGGCCAAAGAAAAGCTTGTTGCAATTATGGAAACAGAAGACTTGAAGATTACAGATAAGATGATAAACTAGAGTATAGCCATATTGCTGAGAACATAAAGGGAAAAGAGATTGTTAAGGAAACAAATCCCAGTTCTAGCACTTTAAACTATCACATAGAAGCTCAAAATGAAAAGAGGAGGATAGAGCTATTTCATATAAGGATAATCTCAAAACACAAAAAGATAGACACACTATTTGATAGTGGGTCTCAAGAAAATCTCATCTCAGAAGACTTAGTCACGAAGCTGAAACTTGAGACCATACCTCATCCAAAGCCATATCCACTTGGATGGATTTGCAAGGATGCTAATTTACAAGTCTCAAGAAAGTGCATGTTGCGCTTTGCCATAACAACTCATTATGTTGATTGGGTTGAATTAGATGTGGTACCTCTTGAAATTACAAGTGTTTTGTTGGGTAGTCTTTAGTTATATGACAGAAAAGAAATCTTCCATCGCCATGAGAACAAGTATCATCTGTTCAAGGATGGAAAAGAGTTTATTGTGAGAGCACATCGGAAGAAGCTAGTATCTTCTTTAGTTCATGCAGGGAAATTGAAAAGGCTTGTCAATGCAAGTCAAAATTTGACTTTGTTGATGGTTAAGCAAAAATATTTTGTACATTCTCCTTTTCATGTTATTGCTGATGTAAAGGATGATATGTTTCAGCCTGAAAGCAAGTCGTCTTTGGAACAAGATGACAAGATGTTGCAGAAAGTTCCTTTGGTGTCGATCGGTGCAAAGAATGAAGTGAAAAGTGGTGCAAGAATCCAAAAGATGGAAAAACATACAAGCAAAGAGGACACAAAGTTCAGCATGGGTCAATGATGGTTTCAAAATGGAAAAATGGTATGGCGAGAAAACTTGGTCAGGATTCGACGCAAGTACATGGCTCATTTGGAAAAGATTCGCCATAAGGACAGTTGGCAAGGTGAATCTTATTTTTAGTCTCCTTTGAAATTTGACCATTGTAGAAACAATATGTATTCTGCAAATTATAGTTTCTATTCAGTAAATTTCAAAATTTTGCATTATGACTCAGTCAAGGTTAGCAACAGTCGGTCAGTGGATTCAAGGAAGAATTTATCTTTTTACGAGAAGCTCAATTTGATGAAGTTAGGAAGATTTCAGTGGTTCAAGGTTGGAAGATTGGAGAATCAGTCTCCTCATCTTCAATTTCTGTAAATCAGAAAGCTTTTGGGGTACAAAAGCTTGCCATTTTGGATGTGTGATCAAGTGATCATGTCCCAAGTTGAAAAAAATGCTCAAAAATGGAATTGCTCAGAATTGGTTGAAACCTAAACGACTGGATAGGCTTCGTCACTTCGATTCTGGTTCTATGAACGACACTCAAATCTGATATCGTATGTGAAAGTTATGCAGGTTTGAAATTTTCAGTAACCTTCAAAAATCAAGTTTAACCAGGGTTGACTTTGACTTGGAAAATATTAAAAAAAGAATATTCTGGGAATATTCCTCAAAATATTCTTTGGAATATTCCATCCAGATTAATCAGCAATTGACAAGTGGCAGGTGTTCATTTGATAGTGGGTTGACTTTTATTTTGGCGGGCCAATCATGGGATGCCACGTGGCAGGCCCAGAGGTCGCCATATGGCCCCATGCCGCATTGGAATGGCATATTAAAATTTTGTAAGTCCACGAGGTTTTAACACCAGACCTCCCTCCTGCTAGCACAAAGGTTTACCAATGCACCACGTATATGGTTCTTAACATATAATGGGCGGTAATTTATTTAAGTTTTAAATTGGTTTATGGCGGAAAAAAAACAAAGGGGCTAGCCCAACCTGTCCACATGACTTGAGCGCTATGAACCAGGGGCTAAGTCTTCGACTGGTGGAGTTAATGCAGAATTAAATGGTCAATGTGACCACATTATTAAATGCCACCGTTAAAAAAAACGTTATGGTTAACGTAATTCCAACAGTTCCGTCGGCGGTTTGGGCGGAGGTCCATGTGACCCCGCCAACCGCCTAACATTTAATGCAATTTCTAACCGCCCGGCTAAACTGGAGCGCGCCACTATTTCCAGTGGAATTTTCCAAGTTTGGTGGGCTTAACTGCAGTTAGCCCACTTTTAGTGGGATTTTTACTTGACATTGGGCATAATATTGTTTTAATGATAACTTCTCCAATATTGGACCAATTTGGACGAAAGTATGGTCAATTTTAGGTATTCTGAGAATTTTGGAGCCATTGGAATAGGTTGCAGAGCCAATAGAGGTGTTTTGAAGCCATTTTTTCTTCAGGGAAGCTTGGAGAGCCATCAGGGCCATGAGGGAAATGGAGCTGCATTGGGCTACACTTCACTATTTTAGGTGAAAAAAGAGTCATTATTAGCTTATTTCTGACTTTTGAATTCATTTTCACAGTTGGTTTTTCCTGTTTAGGCTTTTTTCTCACTGTATTACAAATTTTAGCATCATAATATATCAAGGACATGCCCATTAGGAGCCTTGAACCCGGTAGATGTAGCCCAGGAGGGGTGTACTACCTCATCATGTTTTTGTGTGTTTATGGTGAAGTTATTTTGCTATGTATTTCAGATTCAAGTTGTTAAACAGTAATTTTAATTAACATTACCTCACACTTAAACTCATAAACAGTTACCAAAAACACTTTGTTTTACATGCAACACATTACAAACACTTTGCACACTTAATTTAATGGAAATGAATACTTTGAAAAACAGTACAAATACTTTCATTTTCAGATCACTAAAAGCCCTTAAAGAGGTAGGGTAGTTCAACTTCAACACCTTTCAATTTATCCAATATAGAGGTAGTTATGGGGACCACTTTATTATTTTATTAAGGTACATTTGAAGCACAATAAAAATTATCAATAGTATTAACCCATCAAACGTCTTAGGAGGATCAACAACTTTCCACCATCGTTATTGGTGGTAGGAAAAGGCTAGCTAAATTCCCATGCAGGATTCACATTAGGGACGGAATGTATGGCAACATTATTTAGCTCTTTAATATTAGGACACAATAAAAAAAGGGCAAGAAAGAAGGTTAGGCGTTGTGAAATTTTAAATATATTGAAACAATTGGAAATTATTCTTCTAACTGATTAATATTAAGTGCAACTTATTTGCTACGGAAAACGACGAATAAAATCACAACTGAAATTTTCACCATAAAAACAATGCAGAAAATTAAATACTAGAACTAAGAAATATAGAGCACACACATAATAAAGATAACACTATTATTTGTGGAAAAATGTCCCCAGAAAAACCCAATGCGGGAAAACGGGTACAACAGATGAGGGTTTTATTATTATTATGCAACAGTGAAATTTCTGAGTACAAATATGGATGCCAATCTGGATATCCTCAACAAATAATCTATCAAAAATCATTATAGATATTTCTCTCTCTCTCTCTCTCCACGAGAAATCCTAGCACAACCTGCTTCTGAAAAATCGGCCCTCAATAACCCTTGCACAGGTCTTTGCGAAGTTCTTGTTTAGACCCTCACATGCACAACCTGAATCTTCCTTTGATCAAGTAATTTTTCCTACTATTGCCTCTAGAAGTGATCCTCTATCCCTCTGGAAAATTTTCTCGACCTTTGGAAACTGAATCGACCTCTTGCTCAGCCCAAAATAATTTCCTCACTAAAGCTACCTACACAATCCTTGCGCAGCCTCTAGTGAAATAAATCAGCCTATTTTTTGTTGCCTCTCTAGAATTGGAAACTCCTCTAGAATCATTGTATTTGCTCCCTCTTTTTTTGTGTGTCCCTTTTGGCTCAAAATCTTCTTCCCTGCTTAACCTTTTCAGCTGGATAGCTCAGTATGCCAAGGAACTCAACCTCTCAATTGTGTTCTCCATCTACCCAATGAGTTGCTCTTATAATCTCTCGTTGGTGAACCAACGACCATGGTTATATCCCAATCAATGGCTAAGATCATCTCCAACTCGATTTGTGTGAGTTTCTAGAGAATTCTCACCTTTCTCAATTAATTACCCTTAATTAATCACTTTTCCTAAGTTAGATTGAGGAAATATTTAATTATTGATCAATTAACTTAATTGAGCCATCTGTAGGTGTTTTCTCCTGATTTTTTTTTTGGGTTTTGGAGATCATGTTTTTCTTAGCCTCTCTAACCTAAGTTGATACTAGAATAAATGTCTAATGCTACAAAAATAACACTCCCTCTTAGTGAGGAAGGTGTCCTCTCACTATCTCATAACATCTCCCCATACACGTTAATGATGTCTAACAACTATGAAAATTTGTCACTGCCCACCAACTACTGCACAAATATGATTCATCTGCCACTTTGAGCTTAATAACCCTGGATTTGCGCTGCTGCTGACACTACATTGTACAACATGTACTACTACCAACTCTGCTTTGCGCTGCAATTGATCTCATGTTGTCGTTGTTGCTGCAACTACTGCAACTGAGAACCAAACTCTTAAATCAATTATGTCCATGTGCTGCAACTATCTCCTAAGTATCTGTGTAACAACCCCTGGTTGATTTTCCATGTAAATAAAATAATATCAAGGTTATGGGACACGTATTCCAAGCTGAGTGTTGGGAAAAACACTTTAGCATATGTTGTCCTCTGAGATAATTCTAGGTTAATTAATTATGCTAGAGAATATAAAATGTTTTGTTTTTTTAAAAGGGGTTTTTGGATGACCAATGTATTGAGAAAATAACAAGCAGATGCTTTAAACTTTGATAGTATTAAGTATTAAGAAAAGGGTTGTTGCTTTACTTCAAAACAATGATTTGATTTTGCATATGTGAAGGCAGAAACTGTAAGAAAATATGATCAGCTAAATATCCAGATTGAATGTTTAGTTTATCGTAAGTATGAAAGGATGACAAACAATGTTCATAACTTAGAAAAATATATTTAACATTATGAAGATTACCGAGCAATAATTGATGTAGAGGGATTTATACATAAATATAGTCTAATAAATCAATCTCTAAAATGGATTATAAATTTAGAGGATTTAAGTAGACCGAGATGCAATTTTCTCTTATCTACTCATCTTCATCAAACTTAAATATATGCAGAAAACAGAATGAAATGAATACTGGAAAAACTTACAAGGAGACAAACTGATTGAAACAAATCCATAATCCTTTTATTAATCATCAATGATCAAAAGCTCATACAATTCTTCTTACAAGTTCTCATCCAAGGGTGAAACCCTTAATAACTCGAATGGAGAGTTATTTATACTAATTTATATCTATTAGAAGTATCTAAACATATTACAAAAATAGTATCAAAATATAGGAATACAAAAATTGATGAGTTGATCTATAATTTTCTTTAAGGAAGTGGTTGATGATGTGGCCTCAAAATGTGTTGCTTTGCTGGCATGTTGTTGGACATGAAAGTTACTTGATAGTTTCACACAAGTGACCCCATCTTTCTTGAATTGGTATATCCAGATTAATTAATCTTTTGAAAACTTCATCTACTTCAGTATTTCTCTCAAAAGTAGGCTTGTTAATAAAGAGATGTTTGATTTCATGTCTGATTATTAAATCAAACTATAAAGCCTCCAAAAATTATTTTCTTATCATATGACCTTTAATCCCTACAAATTTTTCTTTTTCAATTATAATTGTGTAGAGCTTCTTGCATCACTCCTCCAAGCTAATTAATTTTTCATTTGGAGCTACTAATCATGGAAATCCTCTCTAATTTAGCAAGTTGAACTTAATGTGAAATATTTGGAAATACTGTCCAAAGTAATTCTTCCTTGCTCTTTGAATTCAACATTTTAATCATATCTGAGGCTTCAACTGGTTTCTGCTTAAGTGTCGCATTTTCCTTCTCAATGGCTGCTTTACACTTATTGATTAGTTCTTCCTGTTCAAAAATGATCTGTATGGAGGACCATACTTCAATAATAGCTTGACTTATTTAAGTCTAGATGCTTTCCTTGGCTTGGGCCAAGGTGTTTGCCATTAATAGTTCACTCTCTAACATTTGAACTTTCTGTGCTACCCTGTGAAATTTCTACATTTCTTCGATGTACAGGGTGTCATTATTTATCTACTGAGCTTCTAGATTTCCAAATTTCTCCATAAGAATTTCATTCTCCTGCTTTTGTAGAGTCAAATCCTACACAAGTTTGCTTGAGTCACCTGTTGTTGATGTAGATTATGCTATCGCTGATGAAGAATTCGGCTTTGTACTTGCAACTACAATAGGTACTACTGAAATTGGAATCATGGCAAGGTGAGTTGATTGTTCCTTCTCCTTAAGTAAACCTTCAATTTTTTCCTCCATCTTCTTGATCCAAATGTTTTGCTCAATGAAGATTTTGAGCATCTCCTCTCTATTATGTTCACTTTCCTCTATCTCCTTGGTCTGGGGATATTATGTAGAACGAAATTTTAGTTGCTTTCGAAGAGATACATCATTTGAATTGTTCTTCTTAAGAATCTCTTCTACAACTTTAAAATCCTTAGGGTCATAACCAATCTTAATTAAAATATCTTCTAATGACTCTATCTTATTGTATTTGGCTAAAGAGGAAAGTTTTTTAATCTTAAACTGTGACTTTACATTTGATAGATCTGTTCTTAATTTGGAAAATGTCATGGTAGTGTTATTCATGGTAGAGAAAATCATCTCTCCTAACTATCTGTGCATATCCATCTGGTCAATGGCATGAATCTTATCTGCATCAAATGGGAATATGGTTTTCTTGTAATCAGAAGGAGCTTTGGGAAAAAGGGACTTGGGCATGTAGAAAATCCATCTTCATCCTTCCCTTTACATTGTCAAAAGTTTTCAACAACCTATGTTGTGATGTAGAGGTCTACTTCCAAAACGAACTGTAAACATTGGCCATTAGAGATTCATTCTTTTGTTTAATCTCTAAGAATTTAGAGAATTTTTTTTGATCACCTTGTTCACTCATTCCTACTGATTGAATAGTCTCCATGGGCTCGTGTGAAGCTAAAGAGGATGATGGAAAATTAGGAACACTTCCCTTTACTGCTGTAGAAACTTATGCATCACCCAAATCAATGATCTCTGGTTATTTTTTACTTTGCTCAGTAAAAATGGTGAAATATGTCTTATGCTTCTTCTGCTGGATAATGAATTCTTTGGAAATGTTTGCAGAAGATGATGTTTCCTCTCTAGGCCTTTTATTTTTCTTGTCTTGAGATATATGAGTCTACAGAGTGGAGGTAGAAATAATTTGTTCCTCTGCTTCTTGAAATGTGTTCTCTGCCCATTGATCATGGTTCATGAATTTCTCAATCTCTAGCCTAGGTGTATGATTGTAAGGAGTTGTCTTCATCATGAATATCAAGTTTGAAATAATGTTGAATGGATCATATAACAAAGTGAATCTTGGCTCAAATTTCATCCTCTTTAGGATTGCATCTACTTCAATTCCTTCTAATATGGTATTACATATGAAAGAGCCTACCTTAGTCTTGATTTTAAACTGAGATTTTATTTTACCTGAAACAAAGTGCAATTCATCCATGTTAATCATATGTCTAATATATTCCAAAGAGAAAAGTCTCATTGGAACATATTTAGGCAGCTTTCAAGGTGTCAATTCATAGCCATATACTCTTATATCTATGTAATTCTGGTAAATATACCAGTCTCTTGTTTTAACTTGATCACTTAAATGGAGTATTCTTTTGATGTCTGAGCCAATCCTAGGCTCATTCTGACTGATTAAACATTGGGAAACTGGATGAATGAAGGAATAAATGACATATGCAAATGAAAACTCACTTGAAATGGATCTAACCAATTGAGTCCAATGAATGATTGATTGGTGGACACCTTGATCATCATGTTTATGCAATCTAATTGGCAATGAATCGCCCCGCTGAAAAATAAATGTGTGAACTAGTACAGAAGTGCACTTGAACATCCCTTGAGTTTTCAAATTCATCATTTGTTCATGCATATTATCAGCTAGGAACTTACTGTAATTGTACATGAATGTTGGCTGACTATCTTTTGAGAAAATGGAAAAATAACCTAGGATTGACTCATCTACTGCTTTGTCATTTTAATAGCCTGAAAAACAAGAAATTAAGGAAATAACATGCCTGGTTGCTTTAGGGAACATGGTGGATGGGTATGGAGGGTTATTTTTCGGAAGCTCAGCATCATCTAGAAGAAATGTTTCAAATAATTGAGCTCTCTAAGGAAAATTCAGCTTGTGGTATAACTCCATGAGAGCAACTTGGGAGAAATGACTTGAGGGAATCACTCTGTGGGATTAGCAGCATTTGGTTTATGGTCTCATGAGTAATAGAAATCAGAATCTCCCCATTCTGAGCTACTACAGTCCTTTTAAGGGTATCATATCTAGCTTGACACCAGGTGACTAGGTCAGGGAACTCATGAGTTTGAGGAAATGTGTACAAAGGTAATAAAGTCTCCCATAGCTTGAATTCATCCTGTTTGTCTAAGAATTTTTGTTTTAACCACAAATGTAATTAATAGAGCTCATATTCACACTCTGTTTCTATAATATTGAATAATTGGTTGGCTAATGGGACATGGTCAAGATCAGTCGGGGTAGAAACACTAGGAGTTTCTTCAGTGATTAGTTTTCGACCTTTTCCTTTGGGAGCCATCGACCTGCAGAGGAAGAGAAAAAGGAAAATTTATATGTTAAACTGATAGCAGATGAAAAGGCAGTCTCTGCAAGTAACTATTTTTTTGACAAGGTTGACAGATGTCGGAGTTGTAAACTGAAAATGTGTTTTTGCAAACCTGCAATTTTGACAAAATAATAAATTAATCAAAGGGTGATACAAGGAATGGGATAGTTTTATTTATAGCATGTTGGATTACCGTTATGGGGATGATTTTTAGAGAAATGACTGTGGAGATTTAATGGATAACGGTAATGGAGTGGGTGGCAGTGAAAGCAACGGGTAATGGTACAGAAGCGGGTGTAATGGGATAGTACAGGTGGCGGAAAGTGTTTTGACGTCGGGATATGGTCATTGGAGGGAAGTCAAATAACCATTGGTGGGAGTCGAAACAATCGTTGGGAGGAAGCCAGATTTCAGAGGGAGTAGGCGATGGTAAATGGTATTGAGCGGGGGAGGGGGTGCGAAATGCCGAGGGAGCAACACATATGCAAGCGGCCCACCGAAAGAAACCACTTTTCGGACCCCCCCCCCCCCTCCCCTCCCCCCTATTAAAGAGAAACATAGAAAGGGGTGTGAAATGCCTTCCCCGTCGTTGATCTGGGCGGGGAAGAGATCCATCGTTGACATCTACTCCACCATTAACACAAAACGACAAAACAACTTTGTTGCTTGTGGAATTTAGAATAAAATCATTTCATGTGCTTTATTACAATAATATTTAACCTCTTAATGAAGCGATTAACACTAATAAAACTTAATTTAAATCTTAATCTTATTTTTGGTGCATTTTAACAAGCTGCCCTTAACTTTCCTAAGTCTAATGCATAAATTTAAATATCTTTGATCATGTTTAACCAGTATGATAAAAAAAAATTATTTTGGGTTGTGGCATCCTAACAAACTGCACATAACTTTATTTTCTCTTTTATTTGAAACTAAGCAATCTTATTTCTTTTATTGCTTCAATCTATGCCTATCATTTTCAATCTTTTTGCCTTCATTTTTTAAAGCACCTAATCCTATCTTTTTCTGATATGATTATTTTATTTTTTCATGAGTCCTAACATTCTTTTTATTTTTGATCTATTCATATCCAAACCTAAAATTTTTAAAAATTTTCATTTTCTTCTACAATGTATAACTTATCAAAACAAAAAATGTTGCAACATCGGCTCCAACTAGGGACTCCTTCCTCCTGTAGGAAGCAGAGAACTAGCAGATCCAAGTGCCTTCTCCTCGGGCTAATAGAGTCTTTGTTGAGAAAAAAAAAATAAAAAAATAAAAAAATTGGTATATATACAATGATGAATGTGTGAATCACTCTTCTGCATCTTTAGTACTGAATGTAGTGCTTTAGATATTTTCCATTGAATGGAAATGAAGAAAATTGTCCTTCCAAGTTGTGTAAGATGAAAGTATTATTACCCTTGACTTTTGTAACACTAAAAGGTAAAAACCAGAGGTTGTCAAATTTCCATGTTTTCCTCTTTCTTCCCTCCTAGAATCCCATCTCAACACCAAATCTCCTTCCCTAAAATCTCTTTCTCTATCCATTCTATCAAAGAGACTTTTCATTTTGTTCTAGTATTTCCTAAGCTTGTATTGGATTTCATCCCTATTTTCATTGAGTTCAATAATCTGATTGATTCTCCTAGAAAAATCATCAGGTTCTTCATTAACTTCTTGCAAAATTTTAAAAATAGGGAAAGCTAGATTTGTAGGAAAAAATTCTTCTTTACCATAAACCAACTAAAATGGAGATTTTCCTATAGATTTTTTTGCAGATATCATGTTAGCCCAAACTGCATAAATGAGATTATTGTCCCAATTCTTTTTATGATCTTCTAATGTCTTCTTGATAACTTTGACCAAAATCTTGTTTGATGACTCTGCTAAAACATTTCCCTATGGATAGTAAGGAGTAGAATGATGCAACATAATTTGATATTTTTGACAAAATTCAATCATTTTCACCCTACTAAAATTTGTTGCATTATCTGTTACTATCTGCTGAGGACATCCAAAACTGGACATAATGTTTTCTTCAATAAACTTGATGACTACAATTTCTGTGGCATTTCTAAATAGAATGACCTCTATCCATTTGGTGAAGTAACTCGTTCCATTTAGTATCCATCTATGCTGGTTGCTTGATCTTGGATGAATTTCCCCTATGAAATCCAATCCCCATTGTAAGAAAGGTGTTAAAACTAATACTGGAACCAAAGGAAGCGTTGTTAGTTTTTTCTTTCCAACAAACATTTGACATGGAGTAAAATCCTAACCTTTTCTCCTACTTGTGCAAACATAGTAGGCCAATAGAATCCTGCTCTCAATATTTTATATGTTGTAGCTCTCTAGGCATAGTGTCCACCATATATCACTGCATGAAATTGCTCAATGATCCCTTCTGTTTCATTTTCTGTCATGCAAAGCAAAAGGATATTGAGTGGATCCTTTCAGTATAAATTTGCATTAATGATATAGTACTTTATGGCTTTTAACTTTAGTGTCTTACACTGATTGTTTGAAAATTGAGAAGGACACTCAAAATTAATAAGAAAATGTACAATATCATAATACTGTTATGAGAGCAAGAATTTCTCATCAATATAAATAGGAACTGATTGAATTGAAGATGAAGGTTCTTGTGTATTCTCCCCTTCTGAATCTTGGGAAGGTTCTTATGGATTCTCCCCTTGCGAGTTTGGAGAAGGTTCCTGTGGATTCTTCTCTGCTAAAATTTCAAAACCATAATTTATTCCCAAAACTTTACAATTGGATTCGTCTAAAATTTTAGCCAAACCTTGACCTTTTATCAACTTTGTAGTTTTGATACTAAGATAAAATTCAATTATTTGGGTAATCCATCTTCCTCTTCTCCCATCAGTGTCAGGTTGAGTTAAGACAATTTTCACAGCACTGTTGGGAACATAAACAGTAATGGTAAAGTGAAGGACATAAGTTCTGAAGGACTTTAAAGCTTGGACTAAGGAATAAGAATGTTTTTCAATGATGGCATACTTAAGTTCTGTGTCTCTCATGACTTTACTGAAAAAGGCTATAGGTTGATCATCTCCATCTTCATTCTTTTGCAAAAGGACATAAGCTAAAGTGGTTTCAGAGGAAAATGAAAATATGCTAAAGGGTTCAAAATAATTAGGGTTGGCTAAAGTTGGGGCTACAGAAATGGAATTTTTAATCTGGTCAAAATAATATCTAGCTGGTATTGTCCACTTAACTTCATGATTCTTCTTTAACATATCGGTGATATCCTTAATTATTGCAGCATAGTTAGGAATGAATCTCCTCAGGAAGTTAATCTTTCTAAGAAAATCTTGGATCTCCTTTTTGTTCCTTGGTAATGAAAGTGCTTGGATAGCTGAAACCATTTTAGGATCAATTACCACTCCTTCCTTAGAAATGATGTGGCTGAGCAATTTCCCCTCTGATAGAAAACAAAGACTTCTTGGGATTGAGTGATATCTCGAATTTTCTACACTTGTCAAAAACTTTCATCAAGTGTTTTAAATGTTTCTGATATAAGTTAGAAAACAAAGTAAGGCCATCAAGATATATAACAACAAATTTGTTTTTCTTACCCACAAAAGCTAATTCCATAGCTCTCTGAAATGTTTCTCCAGCATTTGTTAATCCAAACGGAATTCTGGCATACATAAATGTACCCCAAGGAGTGGTAAAAGCATTCTTCTCTCTATCCTATGGACACACCATTATCTAGGTGTATCCAGAGAAACCATAAAGCATTGAAAGTCTATTTTCACCTGAAACTTTTAGAAACAAATTGATCCATTTTGGGTAATGGGTAGTTGTCTTTTAAGGATGACTTGTTTAAGTTCCTGAAATATACACAAAGTCTGATTTCCCTATTATTTTTTCAAATAGGAACTAAATTAGCTACCCAATCTAATTAACTTAATGGAAATATGATTTGAGCATCAAGTAACTTCTTAAGCTCTTTCTCTATGGTAGGGAGCAAGACTGGATTGATTTTTCTTAAAAAAAAATTATAGGGTTTTGTTCATGTTTTAAGGGAATTTTATGCTCAATGAGAGTTGTATCATAGTTTTTTAATTCAGCATAAGACCAAGAAAAAACATCCTTGTAAGATTTAATAAGATTCAAATATTCAGTTTTTACTTCTCGGGGTAGAGATGCAGAGATTTTAATGTTCTCGATTTCTTCAGTTGTTCCAATATTAGGTTCTTCAATATCCTCTTCAGGTGAATTTGATAGTGGATTCTTGGGAACATCATTTTGGTCAAATAAATTTTCTAGAGGTACTAGACCTTTGGGAATAAATTTGTTTGGCAATTGAATGATATTATGATCAACCATTTTTTAATTTAAATTAGAAGTTTCATTTTCTTTATTTAGTTAATTTATATTTGACTAATATTCTTCAATTTGTAAAAAAGAGAATTCATCAATATCCTGTAGAAAAGATTTTAATTGTTCATCATCCTCAAATATTTTCCAGTATTTAAGATTTTCAGGAATAGATGGCCTATATTTGACTTGAATTTGATATTGAAATTGCATTTGATCTGGAAATTTGAATGAACTAGCTAAAAAAGTTAGGGAGTCTACATGAATATTCTCATTTCTAGGGATAGTTGTAAAATTAAATGCATGAAATAAGTTTTCCACTGAATCCCATACCTCATTTCTGTAAGATCTAAGTCTCGGATGCTTTGTTTGGAAAATATTCCTAAATTGTTTTACTATGAGTTCAGAGTCACTGAAAACCCTTAGATTCTTCACTTTAAGACTTCTAGCTAACTCTAACCCCAGAAGAAAGGATTCATACTATGCTACATTATTAGTAACATCAAAATCAAGTTTGTAGGATTGAGTTGTGTTTTCCTTTTCTGGTGAAATTTAAACAACCCCAGTTCTAGCTCCATATTTTGAACAATACCCATCGAAATACAGTTTCCAAATATCAGTTTTGACAATTTTTGGGTTTTCGACAACATATTCAATTTAAGTTGAGAATTCTTCAAATTATTTGAAGATAGTTGAAAACAACCAAAATATCGGTCAACTGCATTTATAGGATGGTTTCTAGCTTGATATTCTTTGCAAATAGTATGAATGAATTTGACCTCCCTATATAACCTAAGGTTTTCACCCCCATATACAGGAATTGTAGCAAAAGACATGTCCATTTGAAGGCTTCCTCTTAGCTTGGCACAACAAGACCATGATAAAAGCATTCCAAACTTAGGAGGGATATCAGTGACCAAAATGTCCAAAACTACACTTTTTACAGGTATTTGGGCCAAGGTTACCACTAAGTCTATTATGAGTCCTAGACATGGTACCCTTTTGGAATCAAAGGTATATAGGTCATGGTAAGATCGATTAATTTCAAAATTAATTTGATCCATAATAACCTTCAGCATAAGATTATGTGAGGCTCCAGAATCTAACATGCATTTATATAGTAAGGAATCATTTTCTTTCAAAGTAACATAGAAAGGCGACATTGTTTCATCAATCATGTCTGATCTTGGACCAAATACTACTGAGGGTTTTTCATCTTGTAGACTTATTACATCCCCTTCAACATCCACACTTGAATTTTGAGTTCATTTTTTAACTTGATTTTGTATCCAGGGTTCTTTGAAAGTTATGATAATGGGATGGAAAACTTGACTCTCTTTAATTCCCTTTCAACATTGAAAGTAGTTAAAATAGTTTTATCAATTGAAATGGTATCAATTGGCTGATTTAAAGGTTGAATTCTTGTTGTTTGTGTTTCAGCAGATTTTATCTATGGCTCAATTATAATAGGATTTTTAGGAGGCGTTCCAGGCCCTGCCCTTGGTCTTAAATCATACCTCCTATTTAGTTCTACAATTAAGAATTCAGAGAAGTCTTGATATTTAGAAACTTGATAATTTTCTTGATCCTCTTGGGAAGTTTGATTTTGAGAAAGAGGGACAATAGCATTTTGAACAAATGTATTGTCAAGATTTTTCATATCTTTAGTGATCATAAGGGTACTATCATCAAGTTTTTGATCATCAATCAACAGAGGAGGTGGAATTTGTTGATCATTACTAGGTCTTTGAAGAATTTGAAGTTGAGGAGCTTTCTAAAATTGAGCTTGAGTTTGAGTTTGTGGTCTAGCAACAATTTGTTGAATAGTTTTTGGTTGAGTTTCAATTATAGAAATCCTCTTAGAAAGGTTCCTAAGTAGTGAAGTTATCTCATCTATATTTTGATCTTCGTTTTTAGAGGTGGAAGAAGAAGAAGCTTCTTGATTAGGTTTCATTTTCCTCTGAGCCTTTTCAGATTTGGCTTTAAGTTTAGCTGAAGAAGATCTATTAGCTTCAACTTCAATGGCATTAGTTTGCATTTATTCTAAAGTATGAGATGTTCTTTCCCTAATAATTACTGAAAAGTCATCTTCAAAAGCTTTGGAAAACCTAACATTTGCTACTGCTACTGGTGGTTTACAATCAACAGGCATTTTGTGATAGAGTTTGTTAAATCTCTTAATGAAGTCAGACACTAGTTCACCATAGTTTCTTTTGCGTTCTTCAAATTTTGTCAGAAAATAGATAGGATCCTTTTTAACATCCCATTGATTCTTAAATATAGTGGTTAATTCTTCCCAACTTCGAATAGAGCGTGGCCTCAACTATTTAAACCAGATCCTAACATTTCCTTCTAAGGATTGAACAAACAATCTCATATATACATTTTCATATTCAATACTCATATTGTCAGCAAAGTATAAGAATTTTGTTAAATGATGCAGAAAACAAAATGAAATGAATACTGGAAAAACTTACAAGGAGACAAACTGATTGAAACAAATCCATAATCATTTTATGAATCATCAATGATCAAAATCTCATACAATTATGCTTACAAGTTCTCATCCAAGGGTGCAACACTTAATAATTCGAATGGAAAGTTATTTATAATAATTTCTATCTATGAGAAGTATCTAAACATATTAAAAAAATTGTATCAAAATATAGGAATACAAAGACCGTTGAGTTGATATGTCACTGTCTTTAAGCAAGTGGTTGATGATGTGGCCTCAAAATGTGTTGCTTTGCTGGCATGCTGTTGGAGATGAAAGTTACTCAATAGTTTCACGCAAGTGATCCCATATTTCTTGACTTGGTATATCCATATTAATAATCTTCTGAAAAATTCATCTACTTTAGTATATCTCTCAAAAGTAGGCTTGTTAATAAAGAGATGTTTGATTTCATGTGTGATTATTAAATCAAACTCTAAAGCCTCCAAAAAATATTTTCCGGTCATATGACCTTTAATCACAAATTTGAGCACGTCAATGAAATTATGTCTGCACCTCTTAATTACTCCTCTAGTACGATTAATGCAATAATTTAGGGCTACTAATCCTGGAAATCCTCTTTGATTTAGCAGGTTGAACTTAATTTTGACACTTGGTTTCCAACTGATTCAACAGATTCTTCTTCTGCAAGACTTTCTTGATTTCTAGAATGGTTTTTGTTCTATCTGTGATTTAATCTGTTGTAATTATACCTTGCTCTTTGAATTCAGTGCTTTAATCATATATGAGGCTTCGGTTGGTTTCTGCGTAAGTGTTTCCTTTTCATGCTCAATGACTTCTTTGCACTTATTGATTAGTTCTTCCTGTTGAAAAATGATCTATATGGAGGGCCATACTTCAGTCATAGCTTGAATTATTTCAGTCCAGATGCTTTCCTTGGCTTGGGCCAAGGTGTCTTCCATTAATAGTTCACTCTCTAACTTTTGAACTTTATGTGCTAACCTGTGATATTTCTGCATTTATTCCATGTACAGGGTGTCATTATTTATCTTCTTAGCTTCTATATTTTCGAATTTCTTCAGAATATTTTCATTCTCCTACTTTTGTAGAATCAAATCCTACACAATTTTTCTTGAGTCACCTAATGTTGATGTAGATTTTGCTGCTGTTGATGAAGAACTTGGCTCTGTACTTGCAACTGCAATAGGTACTGCTGAAATTGGAATCATGGCAAGTTGAGTTGACTATTCCTTCTCCTTAAATAAACCTTCAATTTGTTCCTCCATCTTCTTGATCTGAATGCTTTTCTCAATGATAAGTTTGAGCATCTCCTCTCTATTTTGTTCACTTTCCTATACATCAATGGTCTCGGGATATTTTGTAGAAGGAAATTTTAGTTTATTTCGAAGAGCTGCAATATTTGCATTCTTCTTCTTAAGAATCTCTTCTACGGATTTAACATTATTAGGTTCATACCCAATCTTATATACAATATCTTCTAATGACTTTACCTTATTGTCTTTGGCTAATTAGGAAAGTTTTTTCAATATTCAATTGTGACTGTACATTTGACAAAGTTGTTCTTAATTTTGACAACGTCATGGCAGTGTTAGTCATGGTAGAGAAAATCATCTCTCGTGATTTTCTGTGCATGTCCATCTAGTCAATGGGATGAATCTGATTTGCATCAAATTAGAATATGGTTTTCTTGTAATGAGAAGGAGCTATGGGAAAAGGGACTTGGGCTTGTAGAAAATCCATCTGCATCCTTCACTTTTCACTGTCAAAAGATGACAATAGCTTATGTTGTGATGTAGAGGTATTCTTCCAAAAATGATTGTAAAGATTGGCCTTTAGAGATTCATTCTTCTGTCTAATCTCTAAGAATTTAGAGAAAATATTTTGATCACCTTGCTCACTGGTTCCTACTGATTTAATAATCTACAGGGCTCTTGTGAAGTTGAATAGGATGATGGAACATTAGGAACATTTCCCTCTTCTAATGTAGAAACTTTTGCATCACCCAAATCAATGATCTATGGTTCTTTTTTACTTTTCTTAGTAGAAATGGTGAAATCTGTCTTATGCTTCTTCTGCTTGATAATGAATTATTTGGCAATGTTTGCAGAAGATGATGGTTCCTCTCTAGGCCTTCTCTGTTGCTTGTATTAAGAGATAGGAGTATGAAGAGTGGAGGTAGAAATAATCTTCTCCTCTACTTCTTGTAATGCGCTCTATGCCCATTGATCTTGGTTCATGAATTTCTCAATCCCTGGCCTAGGTGTATGATTTTAAGGAGTTTTCTTCAGCTCGACCCTCAAGTTTGAAATAATGTTGAATGGATCATATGACCAAGTGACTCTTGGCTGAAAGTTCATCCTCTTGAGTATTGCATCTGCTTCAATTCCTGTTGATCTATTATTGCATATGAAAGAGCCTACTTTAGTCTTGATTTTAAACTGAGATTTTCTTTTACCTGAAGCAAAGTGAAATTCATCCATGTTAATCATCTGCCTAATATATTCCAAAGAGAAAAGTCTCATTGGAACATATTTGGGCAGCTTGTAAGGTGCCAATTCACAACCATATAATCTGATCTCTGTGTAATTATGGTAAAGATACAAGTCTCCTATTTTAACTTGATCACTTAAATGGACTATTCTTTTGATGTCTTAGCCAATCCTAGGCTCATTTTTACTGCTTAAAAGTTGGGAAACTAGATGAATGAAGGAATCAATGAGATCTACAAATGAAAACTCAATTGAAATGGATCTAACCAATTGATTCCAATGAATGACTGATTGGTTGACATCATGATCATCATGTTTATGCAATGTAATTGGAAATGAATCCCCCTGTTGAAAAAGAAACATCTGGACAGTACAGAAGTATAATTGAACATCCCTTGAGTTGTCAAATTCATCATTTGTTCATGTGTATTATCAGCCAGGAACTAACTGTAATTGTACATGAATGTTGGTTGACTGTCTTTGGAGAAAATGGAAAAATAAGATAGGATTGATTCATCTACTGTTTTGTCATTTTGATAGCCTAACAAACATGAAATTAAGGAAATAATATGCCTGGTTGCTTCAGGGAACATGTTGGATGGGTCAGGAGGGTTCTTTTTCGGAAGCTCAGCATCATCTCGAAGAAAGGTTTCAAATATTTGAGCTCTCTGAGGAAAAGTCAACTTGTGGTATAACTACATGAGAGTAGCTTGGGAGAAATGACTGAGGGAATCCCTCTTTGGGATAAGCAACATTTGGTTTATGGTCTCAAAATTAATAGAAATCAAAATGTCTCCATTCTGAGCTACTACAATCCTCTTAAGGGGATCATACCTAGCTTGACACCAGGTGACTAGGTCAGGGAACTCATGAGTTTGAGGAAATATGTATAGAGGTAATAAAGTCTCCCAGAGCTTGACTTCATCCAATTTGTCTAAGTATTTCTGTTTTTACCAGAGATGCAATTCATAGAGCTCAAATTCACACTTTGTTTCTATAATATTGAATAATTGGTCGGCTAATGGGACATGGTCAAGACTAAAACTGGGGTAGGCACACTAGGAGTTTCATCAGTGATCGATTTTCAACGTTTTCCTTTGGGAGCCATCGACCTACAGAGGAAAATAAAAGGATGTAAAACTGATAGCAAATGAAAAGGCAGTCTCTACAAGTAACAATTTTGTTGACAAGGTCAACAGATGCCCGAGCTGTAAACTGAAAATTTGTTTCTGCAAACGTGCAATTTCAACAAAATAACAAATTAATCAAAGGGTGACGCAAGGAATGGGATATTTTTATTTATAGAATGTTGGATTACTGTTATGGGGATGACTGTTGGAGAAATGACCGTGGAGGTTTAATGGAAACGGTAATGGAGTGGGTGGCAATGAAAGTAGTGGGTAACGATATAGGAGTGGGCGTAACGGGATAGTACAGGTGGTGGGAGGTGATTTGACGTCGGGAAACAGTCGTTGGAGGGAATTCAAGCAACCGTTGGCGGGAGTCAAAACAACCATTGGGAGGAAGACAGATTTCGGAGGGGGTAGGTGATGGTAAATGGTATTGAGTGAGGGGATTGTGGGGGGGGGGGGGGTACGAAATGCCGAGGGAGCGACACATATGCAAGGGGCCCATAGAAAGAAACCACTTTTCGACCCCCCCCCCATTAACGAGAAATGTAGAAAGGGGGTGTGAAATGCCTTCCCCGTCGTTGATCTGGGTGGGGAAGAGATCCATCGTTGAGATATACTCCACCTTTAACACAAAACAACAAAATAACTTTGTTTCTTGTGGAATTTAGTATAAAATCATTTCATGTGCTTTATTATAATAATATTTAACCTCTTAATGAAGCGATTAATACTAATAAAACTTAATTTAAATCTTAAACTTATTTTTGGCGCATTTGAACAACTACCATTAACTTTCCTAAGTCTAATGCATTAATTCAAATATCTTTGATCATGTTTAAGCAGTATAATAAAAAACAAATTATTTTGGGTTGTGGCATCCTAACAAATTGCACATAACTTTATTTTCTTTTTTATTTGAAACTAAGTAATCTTATTTCTTTTATTGCTTCAATCTATGCCTAGCATTTTCAATCTTTTTGCCTTCATTTTTTAAGGCATCTATTCCTATCATTTTTTGATATGATTATTTTATTTTGTCATGAGTCCTAACATTTTTTTTCATTTTTGATCTATTCATATTCAAACCTAACATTTTTTAAAAATGTCATTTTCTTCTACAATGTCTAACTTATCAAAACAAGAAATGTTACAATAGCAAGCATACCTTGTGGGTTAATAATGGCTATGGAAATTAGCAAAAGAAAAGAGACAATAATTGGCACATACCTATGAAAATAAAGGAAAACAGGAGAAACGAAAGGTGAAGAGACACATATTTGCATGCAAGGGGAATTAGAGGAAGAATGGATAAAAATGAAGAAAATAGAGGCATCAATGATAAAAAGGCTTCAAAGAATCTATTCACAACTTTTGTTCATTTAGATTTTTGACAGTTTCATGGTGGAGCTCTAGTTCACTCTCTCATGCTCATTCTCTCATAATCTTGCACACTTAAAGCATTCTTAGAGCACTTGGGCATTCACTTGGATTGGAGAAATAAGACAAAGGAAACCAGGGAGCACAAGGAAATAATTGAATTAGCAACTACAACTAGATTTATTTGCATGTAACAGGTTGCATGTGTGATTTCCTTGCTGATTTTTGGATCCATGGTATATGCATATGATTCCTTAGTTATGTGTTGTCATTGGCATGGATATTTTCCTGGATTGACAGTGGTTTCAGCCTTGCCTTTCCATTTCTTGGATAGCCATGGTGTTGTGGGTTTTTCCACTTTTTTTTCTGATTAGTGCTCAGGTTCCCGATGGTTGTGGGTTGGAAAAAATGCTCTCGAATCCCTGGAATATTTTGGGTTGAGTTACTAGTTCCTTGAGCCATAGGTTGGGACAAATGCTTTGGAGCCCTTAGTGGGTTGAGATAGTAGTCCCTGGAGCCGCGTTTGGAACATAGGCTCTAGAGCCTTGGAATGTTGTGGGTTGAGTTACTGGTTCCTAGAGCCCTCAACAACATGGGTAGAGACTGGTTTGGTTGATGTTGGTGATTTTAGGAACATAGAGGTGGAATCAATGTGGTTGAGGGTTAAGGTGGATTGGCCTCTGAAATCCCTAGTTAGTTTTGTTTGGGTTTATTCCATGATATCCCACATTCATGTTTGGAATATGGCACAAGGGTGATTGGCTGAAAGAGATATTTGGTTCAAACCAATATATCGTTGGGTGGTACGTTGAAGTCCCTGACTTGGTTAGCTTTTTCATATGTTAATAAGAGTTATTTTTATTTTGTGATCTATGAGCACTTGTATTGGTTATCTTGTTGACATTATGATTGATTTTCCATGGTTTCCATTATTTATATGTGTTGGTTATATCGTGTATTCTATCTATGGATCTTGACATGTTTTGATAAGTTATTGAATGGTTGATGAATGCATGGGCTAACAAGTGTTGTTGCAGCTAGCTTGAGAGGGAATTGATCCTTCTTGGTGATTCTCTGATAATCTTATTGAATTAGTGAACAAATATGTATTTATAACCTATAGATACTATGTACATAAAGTGTTTTCCTAAATGAGTAATTTGGACCACCAACTTCTCGAGGTTGTAACTTTGGCATACAATCTTCGTTTGACTATCATAACACCTCGTTTCTAAGATCTTCACGAGGAGGCCGAGAAGAAAACCACTTTTCCTATCTCTTCTTTTTCCTTGAAAAAAATGTCGTTTAGGCCCTCAAAACGACCCTAGAAGTTTAGAATCCAAAAAAATTCCAAAAATAGAAAGTTGTGTTAAATTTAATAAATATTGTTAGGTAAAGTTACGTTGATAACAATGTGATCATGTGTCACTGGGTGTTTACAGTCAGTTCTGGACATGTAGACCCCATTTTCCATAAGTGCATCCAAGAAATTGGGTCACACATAGTAACTCTCATCTCATGTTTACCCTGGTGAGCAAGTTAAAGTGGGGAAATATGGGGTGAGGCGGTTACACTTTGACTATAACTAGCTTATGCATTGTATACTAAGCAACTATCTGTGCCTTTACTAGTTTTGCGTCCCTTAGCATCTGATTGCAACTAGTACTACAATTGTCCCTCAAGAACTGACTACACTAACTGACAATGATCCATTTGCTACTGAATACTATGGGCCCCTATAGCAAGGGTAATGATCCAAGAAGAAACACATGTCTGATGTAGTCTTCCTTGGATCTTGGCCAAATCTCTGCAACTTTGCGAACTAGAGCTCAATGTCTCCCCACCTCTCTCATGGAGGTATAGTTGCATACATTTTGAATTCAACCTCCAATATGGAAGACAAATTATCTATCACCGCTGAAGTTGTATCCTGCTCCTTCTTCTCCTTCTTCCTCTTTGGAAACTAGGTATTGTAGTGACCAAACTCACCAAACCTAAAGCACTTGATCTTCAACAAATCATTTTTATTTTCTCCTCCCTGTGAGCCTTGTCCTTTACTAGAACATTTCTTTGCCCTCCCCTTTGAAGCAAGGGATACATTCTCCTCCTTCTTCACACCCTTCAGTCATTTGCTACTTCTGCGACTAATACTACTCTCAACTAGAGCAAGCCTCATCTCCTCCTACGTGAAATTTTCCCATAACTAACCCCAACTTGGTATATTATCTCATCTAGTGATGCCTTAGATAAATTTATCCCATTTCAAGGTGAAACCATTAAGAATTGTACGCACCAACTCACTCTCTCGAGGTGTTTCTCTAACTGTGACAAGCTCATCTTACACATTCTGAATCCTGGTGAGATAAGGAGTGACTCCTTCACCCTTATGCATCCTGGTAAGCCTTAAATTATCTTTCAAGAACATCTTCCGTTTCTCGGAAGGATTCTAGAAGAGTGTAGCAATTACATCCCACATTTCTTTGGCTGTAATCTTGGCCACTGAGAGTGAGACTATGTGATCTCAAACACCATCAAGGATCAATCGCTTTGCCTTGGCCATCTCCTTATTGTAATTATCTAGTTGTTGTGGGTATGTAGGTAAAACTACAACTCTCTCTGCATACGTCTTGAAACCGTGCTCATCTAGTAGGAAAGTCATCTTAGCATTCCAGATACAATAATGTGAGGCTCCATCTAGCCTATCCAATCTCAAAATCATGCTAATGCCATTTTCTACAAAGCTCACAAATGGTAAAATAAACAACAATATCCTCCCTTTGTTTCTTGATTTCCTACTTTGTTACTCGCACTCCCTCCTGGAATGAACAGTTCTCCTAGCTTCTATTTCCACATGCAACTAGAAATTATAGATTTCTTCCTAAAAAATTGTTCTAGAAACCATCTGAGAGAAATCCCTTTGTGTGTGCTTTTCTCTCCACCTGACACTGATCTTGTACTACAAAAATTGTTGCAAACCAACTGTGCCCAGATCTGCTCAACTTACTGACCGATCTATTCACTAGAACTGCTTCCCGATAATACGAATGCCTGTTGGAACTGCTACTGAGCTTGTTCGAACTCTACAACTGGAAATTAATCCCTCTGCCCGGCAATTTGAATTGCCTTGATATACCTCTGTGCAAACCCATAAATTTTGCTCAAATACTCCCTCTGAAGCTACAAAATTTCTCCTTCGTCACTGATCTGTTAATTTTTCTTCAAATATGCTCAGATACCATGTGAAATTTTCAACCTATTGTAGCAATTGGAAATTATTCTTCTAACTGATTAATATCAGTTTATTTTTTATGAAAAACAATGAATAAAATTAGAATTGCAATTTTCACCATAAAAACGTTGCGGAAAATATAATTATGGAACTAATAAATATAAATCACACACACATAAATATGACACCATTATTTTTGGATAAATTTCCCTAGAAAAACCCAATGTGGTAAACCAGTGCAGCAGATGAGGGTTTTATTATTATTATGCAACAAAGAAATTTATGAGTACAAATGTGGATGCCAAACTGAATATCCTCAATAAATCATCTGGCCAAAATTATTAGAGATAATTTTCTCTCTCTCCATGAGAAATCCTGACACAACCTAATTCAGAAAAAATAGCCCTCAAGAACCCTTGTGCAGGCCTCTGTGTAGCGCTTGCGCAAACCCTCACACACACAGCCTGCATCTATCTCTGATTAAGTCATTCTGCTTATTTCTGCCTTTGGAAGTGATCCTTCGGCCCTTTGGAAATTTTTCCTAGCCTATGGCAACTGAATTGACCTCCTTCTTAGCCCAATCAAACTGCCTCATTGAATTTTCCTGTGCAGTCCTCACGCAACCTCTAGTGGAATAACTCGACATCTTTGTTCTTGCCTCTTCGGAATTGGAAACTCCTCTAGAATCATTGTCTTTCCTCCCTCTTTTCCTCTGCATCCCTTCTAGATCGGATTTTTCTTCCCTACTTAACCTTTACAATTGAATAGCTCAATCTGATAAGGAACATGACCTCTCAAGTGTGTTCTCCATCTACTCATCGAGTTTCTCTTATAATCTCTCATTCGTGAACCAACAACCATGATTATATCCCCATAAATGACTAAAATAATCTCCAATTTGATATATGTGAGTTTCTATAGAATTCTCACCTTTCTCAATTAGTTATTTTTAATTAATCACTTTTCCTAAGTTAGACTTAGGGAATATTTAATTATTGATCAATTAACTTAATTGAGCCATCTCTAGGTGTTTTCTCTTGAAACTTTTTTTGGGTTTTGGAGATCATTTGTTTCTTAGCATCTCTGACCAAAGTCAATACTAGAGCACTTGTTTGATTCTAAAAAACTAACAAGCATTAGTCGGTCACCCAAATATAAAGATTTTTTATGATAATTGTGGAAAACTACTTTGAATATGCATAAAAAATGAAGAAAAAATATAACTTTCCTCCTTCTCTCGTTGCTTCAAATATTCCAAATGTTTTCTTTGCTCTACATAAACCTTGGGAGGGACCACTCCTTAAAGGATTCATATTGACCAACAAAAAAGAAAATGGAAGACTTGCCATCCTTACTACTTCCATCATTCATCTTTTGATCCAAATCAAATATTACAACATTGAAATCATGTGAGAAATCAAAGACAAGCAACTCTTAGAAGTTGTGACATGTGATCTTGTAATAAATCAATTTAAATGTAAGGAAGGGATAATGAAATGTGAATAGAGAAGAGCTAAGGTTAAGGAGCGCATGCCAAAAAGAAAATTTAACTTTTTCCTTGTATATAATGGAAAGAAAATTATAACTACTGGTAGCTAACTCAAATCATCTTGCATATTATACTTACAAAAAATGTTGATAGTGAGATGAAATATAGATGAAGTTTAAATATGGGATTTGGAATTACTATATATTATTATGTCAAAAATGAAGAGTTAGAAAGTGAAAGAATAATGAAATATATAGAGTTAGGATCATGATCATAATGGGTACACATGATAGATAGGGAGAGTATAAAAACTAATTAGTAACTATCAACTTGCTATAATCAATCTCTATATTTAAAAAAAGTGATAATTTAATGATTTAGGGATGGAATGTTTTTTGATGAAAATAGAAGCATTAACAATTCAAAAAGTCAATTACACAATAAAATAACTGGTGCCATTATATGTAGATTATAGAGGAACGATAATATTTTCAAACTTTCAACTTAAATTATATTCAAAACAAACCATAATGTTTCCAAAAAATAGCATAACACATCATGCATAGTAAGTAGGATAATAAAATACAATGAAGAAAAGGTGAATGGACATTTGTGCTAATGTAATACAAGAATTATTGACAAGAAAAATAAAAAATGTATACCTAGTGGAAAGGGAACAATTTCATGTCTATGCTAAGTAATGACATAATAAAATATTGTCTAGGAAAACATGAGAAAAGCCTAGAATGGTTAGATGCAAGTTATAATAGCTAAGGAAACTTCAAATAGTCGATGGCCTCAGAAGCCATTGACTTCAACACAACCAAACCAATAGAAGAAAAACTAAGAGTAGATAGAGAAACATTGTGGATAATAAAAAAAATGCGTAGATTATAATTAAAAGATGCAATCTACTCATTGCATGAGCACCATAACTATGGGAAGTGCTTCGAATTGACAACATATTGGAATTTAGCGAGAGTATAATAACTAATACCTAAGCTAGGAACTAAGAAATAAAACCAAAAATGTGTTGGGTACACATGATATCTAAATATGGAGTTAGGGTAAGCAAGTCAAGCTAAGACCATAACTTAGGTAAAATTTAGATAGTCACTGGAAGAAGAAAAAAACAACCCTATAATTTGTTAACTAATGGAAAATAATGATTGGAGAAAAACGCCAAAGACAATATTGTGCCTACTGTGTCTAAATGTAAGTGATCATATTGATAAAGATAATTAAGCTCATAGTATGGCCACAACTCAAATAGTGAAACCAATCCATAATGCATCCACTAAAAACTAAGCCTACCTATTGATGCTTCTAGTTTAGTTACAATGAGGAGAGATGTAATGACCAAGGATTGGCTTAGTGAATTATGCAGAGTTAAGGAAAAACCAAATGCAAGAATTATATTCGATGGAGGAGGTGAGTAGGACATTAATACTTCCACAGTGACTATTTTATCTCAACGAAGGGTCGGTATAAAAACAAATACCAAGCACAATCCAATGGAATGTTAAATGTTTCTCAAGATGATTGATATTACAATGGATAAGTAATCCTTTCGAAAACTAAATAACCCCATGGCCAAATCTTGAAGATGGTAGGGCTTATCATTACTTACAATAAAACTCCAAAACCCATTTTCCATAGCTCATAACAACTTTAAATATCCTCCATAAGGTTAGTGAGGTAAGTATTTTGTTAGGAAAGTTAATACAACACCATGACTAGCTCATCTACCAAATCATAATACTATCAACATTTGAACCATTGCCATTTATTAATCAAACTTCCAATAAATGTGGTACTATTAATTGAGGAGGCAACTAAGTAACCAACCTTATAGAACATGTCATGATGGAAGAATACAACACATGCAAATACCATATTCACATACTAATGGTAAGTGCCAAAGGTAAATGTAGCAAGAAAAATCAAAATCAAGGCTAAAATCACTTTGTTATTAGCACATGATAGAAAAAATAGGCTAATAATTAGGACATGATGCACGTAACCAATATCGTAGATCAAAAGTATACAATTCATAGAATGATAAAGCCAAAGTTTCATTACCATCCTCCTTCCTGCATGCACATATATTTAGGAAACTAGTAATGTTTACATTGTGAAAGTAATAGAAAGATGTTATCAAAGTACCATGAGCCCACCTTGATAATCAAATCTACAAATATCTTAACAAACTAACATAGTTCCTTCCCATGCCAGAAATCAACATTCTCAAAATGTTGCCACCATAAGATCATGGATACATGATGAAAATAATGTAAGCCATAATTATCACTGTACAAAGACACATCAATATAAAAGATGCATCCATGAAACACCTCATTGATATTGCAAAATATAGAATATAATGAAATCACATGGGATATGGCATCACTCCCTTTACAATAACATGATCTTACACCTTTCATTTAATCAAGTGGAGCGCCAATCTTGGGACTAATTCAAAACAAAAAGTGAAGAGGGATCTCAATGATAAGGAATCATACAATAGTTTCAAACAATAAAGTGAATATGGATAAATCTCAAAATTCAGCAATAACTTGGCTCAAATCCACAATGCTTGTCATGATACTAACCGAGAAATTTGTCAACAATAGGTTTCTTCATCCATGAAAAAAATGTTATTTTTATTGAGATCTTTCCACAAGCAATCATGCACCTAAAATGAAGCTTGTATGTAAAAGTTATGTGTGAGGCCCTAACCTATTTCTTCTATCTAAACCAAATGTATCATTAAATTTAATTACAATAAGAAGAAAATATAACATGTTTATAACTCTATATTCACTTGATAAAAAACATACAAGTAAAATTTGATCAACCACACATTAAACATTTAAGACATTTAATTTGCATAAATTTACATAAATAAAGCAACAAATGGAAGAATACATGTTCAAGTGACTTGGTCGAGATGCTCCTCACTCTGTTGGGATGCTCCTCCTGGTTACCCAACTGAATTTACCTCCCAACCAACCAGGAATTATTTCCTAGCCCAGGGAACCTCCACAGGTTCCCTAACCCTCCAAGCCCAAGTGCAACCAGTTGCAGTGTGTCCAAGTTAAAAACAACATCCTCCAATAGATACAAGTTTGAGTTCTCTCATTTTTCTCTCCATTCTCTCCCTTCTCCTTCTCCACATTCCTCCCAAAATAAAATCCTCCAATGCCAAAACAAAGACCAAGGATATTTTTTATGTAGGAAAATCCTCTCTGTGGACAAAGATGATCCCTCTAGCCTTAGGCCCGGGTCTAGTAACAATATGGAACAATTAGAATCCTACCTTCCTAGATTGTAAATGTATGCATATCGTGAATAGATCACCTACCTCGATTTGATGCTATTCCTCGCTTGAATCCTTTGATCCTTCGCGCTTCTTAGTCGGATCCTCGCTGTCGTCAGCGCTTGGTTACCTACACAAGGGATCAAACAACAACAAACATGAAAGCATAAAATATATATTGCATATAAAATCTACCTAATTGATAAAGGAGAACTAAGAATCAAATCGTACATTAATGAAGAGAATGGAAAGAATGAATCAATTGCATTATATTAAAATAGAGAGGGGGAGTTACAACATGTGCCTTGATGTCACAGCTCTCCTTCGACAGGTCTGGATCCAGGCACGTCTCCAAAGTGCTCGTTTCAACTTGATATGAAGGGAGAAAGGTCTCAACTCTCGCTCGATACCTATAGCAACAAATATCTCTTTGTTGTTCTTCTATCTCTATTCTCACTAACAGAGTTATGAGAGGATGTCCATTTTATAGCAAGGGAAGAGGGAACATGGATCCACTTAAGGTGGGGAAATGGGTTATCCATTTGGGTGGTTCCACTTTTGTAGGAAAAAGATGCCAAAAGGGAGAAGCTTGTTTCTATCCTTGGGAACAAACAACCAGCTCTTCGCCACGAAGCTTCTAGATCTCGAAGCTTCATTTCCATTTTTTTAAAAATTTCCAGAAGAGGATCGGTGCGGGTATGATCCTCATTCTAGCATTGATCGGTGCTTAGACCCAAAAAGAGCCATCGACGCGATCAAGACACGCAGAGGGCGCGTCGCTCCAGATAACCATGTTTTTAAGGAGTTGCATCAGGAATGGTCAACAAAGAGTTTACTCATTATACTGCAAGGGATATAATGGCACATTTTCATGATAGAAAATAGACACAGGGGTCACGGTTAGGGGTCTCCAGGATCGGGAACGGGGAGTACAGTGACAGTGAAAAATTGTTGTGTAATATATGCCCCCTAAAGCATGAAGGTTGAACGAGATAGAGGGGTGAAATGTTTTACAAGTACGTACTAGGACCAGGACACCGTCGTCGAAAAACCTGCACAAACAAGCACATATGTACATAACTGAAATCTTTGAGATAATCACATGACATGAGGTATGGATGCATCCATCCATAAAAGAGATCATGAAACAGGATCTGATGTATGGTCGCAGCCATCCAAATGAAAGATTCATGTGTACAATCATGAATGATATATATATCGCATCGTAGCCTATGCTTTATCAGAAAAAACCCAGGGTCTTGCACTCTGTCATGAACTGATAAAGTACAAATTCAGGCATGTGAATAAATGAGTTGATGTCGAACATGCAAGAAAATCGCCTAATTACTAGTCAATGATGTAAATTGTTAACAGGCGCGAGAGAAACCACCAATAATGACAATGGCCCTCAAGGTACCGGTAGTACAATCCATGAGATGAAAATAAGGATTTGACATCGAATGCCCGTGAAATCATTTGATCGAAGACCAATGATGTAAGCCTATCGTCGGATGCGAACAACCTGCAATTAGGGCATGCAGGCTCTAAGGTAATGAAAAAGGGATTTGTATATCAACTTCCTAGATAATGAGATGAAGTCGACAGGAAGAAATTCGTCGAAGGAGGACCATCATGCATCCCACATAATCGACACGAGATTAAGGCAATAAGATAATAATGAAAGCAATAAGAGAATCAGATAATGAATGAGACACAGAAGGAACTTATCTTGAACATATCAATGACACGACTCCGGAGTTTGGCAGTATTTGACTCAAATTGAATCAGAGGTCATGTTGACGAAAATGGTAATGGCATGAGAGGCAAAACAGATTTCCCAAACCCATGGAGGCAAAGTGAATAATGTAAGATATCCCCAACCTGACACGAAACAGAGGATGTGTCATGTTCAAGAGCGACATACTGCCAACACAACTGATTAATAACTTCCATTTTCCCCCACCATTTCTGGCGAGTACCCCTCTATCTTTGTATACAAGCTTGAAGGGGATAGAATATGCTTGTCATGTAAGTTTGTCCTTTGGAAAAATCCATCCTATTACATTTTACGAGCCCTAGGAAGGAGGAACTCGGTGTTGTCATGATGACAGATCCATTGCCATTAAATTTTAACGAGTCTGAAAAAGGTGGAACTCGACATATTTTCATGTTTAGAGAGTTTGAAAAGAGGCGAAAAGAAAACTCCAGATGGACCTTTTCATAAATAGTCCCTCATACCCTAAAAGGTAGAAAACAACGTGTGAGAGAACCTCTTAGTCGTGATTGACTAAGGTATTCCTTTTTCATAAATCAGTTATCCCATCCTGAAAAATGGGTAAACGTATACTGGGTAAATGATGTTTCATGCACTTTAACGAGTTAAAAACGACAAGAACTCGGCAATATTTTCATGTTTATAGATTCAGAAAAGACTTGATAGTTGACTCCTCCTGGAGGAACGAGTGATATAAAGGATAGCAACTAGTTCCGTCTATGGTGGAACTGCTCAAAACATGATAAAATTCGAGAGGTTGGCTAACAAGACCACTCATTTCAGCGGTTCCTCAGGAATGGGTAAAATGGTCAAGTGAAGGCGTATGATCAACTGAGCAGATGGTGACGATGGAATGAGAAAACCAGGGCTCATCTAGAAAAACAGGCTGATAAAATGGAAATCACAAGAGGTAAAAAGAGAATGGTTTCATTTTTACACAAGCTTGAAAACATGGAAAACTATGCTTGGAATTGGTTTCATTTTTGTACAAGATTGAAACAAAGATAAACTATGATTGAAAAAATTTTGCATGCCCCCAGCATAGTGACTCAATTTGAGGTACATGCCCCCAAGATTCAATGCATTCACCTGAGTAGACTCCTAGTTACTAACAGGTGGATGGAGTGAAGGTTCAGTTACAAGATTAAGTGAGAGACTCGAAATGAAGGGGAGCTTGTTTCATTTTTTAATGAGGTTGGCATAGTAAAATAACTATCCTCATAATACCTAATTCATTTTTTAATGAGGTTGACATAGTAAAAGAACTATCCTCATGACACCTTGTTTTTTTTTTAAAGAGCTTGACACAAGAAAAGAACTTTTCTCTGAAGAACTTGTTTCATTTTTTAAGGAGCTTGACACAAAAAATTAACCATGCTTCAAGGACCTGATCAATACATGTAAGATGTCATGGCTTGCAATAGGTTCTCATATGATGGGAGAACAATATCTCAGAAATCGCGATCGAATGCCCCTAGTAGACGGTACGTGACGACACTATCACTGGATGAGGGCAATGAACAAGTGGCCACATAATTAACCTGTAGTGGGGAAGATACCACTGGCAGGAAAGGACTAGGAAAGGATGATGGTAAACCAGATGTCGCATTAGGACCAATGAATGAAAGTTGATCAATGGTCACGATCCAACCTTCATGTGGAAAACAGATCACACGAAAGAGGGAAGAAACAAGCGCTCCCATGACATAAGTGTATTCATGCCATAGGAGTAAGTTAAAATCCAAGGGGCCTTGACAACCATCACATCTATATAGACAATCTTTCCTCCTAAAGCAATAGGCAGCTTTGGAAGGATCCCTAATGATTGATTGGTTCCTCTATTAAAAGCCAACAGATTTTGAGTAACATGCACAAGCGGTGGAGAACCAAAATCTTGCTAGGTAGTTGAGGAAATAATACTAACCGATGCGCATTCATCTATAAACGTGCGTGGTACAACCATATTTTATGCATGTACAATGATATCAAAGGGCATGTAAGAAGGAAGACAGTATCCCGTGAATCAACTCCAATCAAAGGAAGCGAGAAAGCTACATGGAGGGGGTGCTATAGGAATAAGAGGATTATCCCCCTACGTTACGAGAGCAGAAAGACCATCCTCCTGGATTTCAGTAACGAGATCAGGAGGACCATTTTCTTGAACTATGGTGAAGGACGTCGGAGGATCACCCTCCTAGATCATGGAAACGGGAGGATCGCCCTATGGTCCCGGGGAAGCAAAGGAAACAAAGAGAACCTGACTGGGATGAGACCCACTCTCAATGAAAAATAACTTTGGGTGGAATCAGGTCGACCTTTTTCTCGACCAATGATTGGTCGGAAAAGGACTCAGGAGATTGAATTTCGGAGAGAGCGGATTTACCGTAGATGAATCCTGATCGATTACTTGATAAACTAGCAGAGGACTCAAAGAAAACTTCTGGTAACCAACAGGAAGACAGGAGTCAGAAGCCAAAAGGGTATTCAACACTTTAGAAGCTTCATCCATATAAGGACATAGGTGAATGGGATGGTTCCCTTCATAGAACCTACAGGTAATTTTGATTTTACCCTATTTCTTACGAGTCTTATTATCTCTAGTTGGATGCTCATCATCAACATGATGCCCAGAGGTTGATGATGAAGGGTGAATCGGGCCAACAGACCACACTTCTAACACATTGGGAATACCAGGGAAATCTCTAAGAATATGGTCACCCTCGCATAGCTTGCAAGGGAATTTGACTTTACGGGATGAAATGGGAGGTTTCTCAATATTAGTTGCATGGGTAGAAATGGTTGTTGGTTTACCCCCCTGCCTATTTTTCTTCTTCTTCTTCTTCTTCTGACCCACCTGGGTACTAGAATCCAGACTTTCACCAGGTGAAGAGGAAGAATGAGGTGAACAAATGGGCGAAGAAGGTGAAGGGTTAAACTTAATATCAATATAGGGTTGACACAGTTCAGCCGGAGGAGAACTCGGTTGAGAAACAGTTGGCATATTCGAAACCACAAGGGTTGAAAACAACCAAACTAGCAAACCAATGGTTAATCCTGGGAGGGACAACGTTTCCATACGGGGCACCAACATTTTCAAAAGAAGGAAACGAACCAAGATTCCCATCCGAGGGGACCCCTTGGTTGATGAAATCAGGAACCGTTGCCATTGATCTCAATCTAAGATGAGCACGGGTAAAATGTTATCGTGGACGATAAACTTTGGAAATAAAAACAAAAAACAAAAAACAAAATAAAAAAGGGGTGAACTAGGCAAAAGGATTTCCAAGTAGCCGTTAACTGCAATATACATCTTGGTGATCAAATGAAATAGAAATGACCAAGGACTTAACGTACAGTATCCAATCTCCCTGAATGTTGTGTTCGGTGTATCATGTCTACAAGGCGGCCAACTCAGTTACCTATGGTAGGTTTGTAGCCTAATGGTGTCTCCCAAAATATACACGACGGTACGTGGGAGTCAAAATCCATAGTAGTGTTGTCTGATGCATAACCGTTCGATGAGATCGTCCCAAAATATACTTTCATACATCAATATACTTCCATAAACGGGACGGGATATCACCCCCGAGCTGTAACACAGACTGTTAGCAACAGCTCCTACGCTTAACGATGTCGGAACACGTCTCTATCCTAGACCTATAAATTTGATTCGTTAGGTTCCAAATGCTCCTTAGGTTGATTGAATAAATTTTAAGGTTGATCTTCAATTATGTCTCAGTTTTAAAGTCCTACCGATGTCACTTGAACCCCTAAGATGCAGCTAAATGAGAGAAGAAATCATTCATTTCGATGAACACTACCTTAATGAAGGAGAACGAAACTCATGCAATCAATGCAGAAAACAAAACAAATGCACAAAATGGCATTCACTTTCCTCTTCAAGTGCACAATCTTAAATTTTAAGTTGCAACTTGCACTGGAAGAGTAAAATCATGACTGCACAAATTTATTTAGCGTCGATCGACGCGACTGTCAGAGCAATACTAGTGTTGATCGAGGAGAAGACTTAAAAATAAAAGGGTTTGCTAAACTCACACCAAGATTATCACTTCAAGAGAGAGATAAATTTTTGTAATCAGTTACAGAGGCTACAGATACAAGGAGGTTGACACTCGATGAAAATTGATGACAAAACAAAAAATCAAAAATTGAAAATAGGAGACTTAAAGGCTAGCACTCCCCAATGGAGTCTCCAATTTGTTATGCAGGAAAATCCTCTCTACGGATAGAGATGATCCCTCTATCCCTACGATGGGTCTAGTAACAACAGGGAACAATTAGGATCCTACCTTCCTAGATTGTAAATGTATGCAGATCGTGAATAGATCACCTACCTCGATCTGATGCTATTCCTCGCTTGAATCCTTTGATCCTTTGTGCTTCGTAGTCATATCCTTGCCGTCGATGGCACTTGGTTACCTGCACAAGGGATCAAACAATAGCAAACGTGAAAGCATAACATATATATTTCATATACAATCTACCTAATTGATCAAGGAGAACTAAGAATCCAATCGTACATTAAAGACGAGAATGGAACGCACGAATCAATTGTATTATATTAAAATAGAGAGGGGGAGTTACAACCTCTGCCTTGATGTCATAGCTCTCCTTCGACGGGTACGGATCCAAGCACGTCTCCAAAGTGCTCGTTTCAACTTGTTATGAAGGGAAGAAGGTCTCAAATCTCGCTTGATACTTATAGCAACAAATATATGTCTGATGTTCTTCTATCTTTGTTCTCACTAGCAGAGCTATGGGAGGATGTCCATTTTATAGCAAGGGAATAGGGGACATGGATCCACTTAAGGTGGGGAAATGGTTTATCCCTTTGGGTGGTTCCACTTTTTTAGGAACAAGAATCCCAAAGGGAGAAGCTTGGCTCTATCCTTAAGAAAAAACAACCATCTCTCTGCTACGAAGTTTCTAGATCTCGAAGCTTCACTTCCATTTTAAAAAAAAATTCCAGAAGAGGATCGACGTGGGTATGATCCTCATTCTAGCACCGATCGGCACTGCCCTAGATGAAAAAAGAGCCACTAGCACAAGCAAAACACGCGAAGGGCGTACCGCTCCAGATAACCATGTTTTTAAGGAGGTGCTTCAGAATGGTCAACATAGAGTTTACTCATTATGCTGCAAGGGATATAATGGCACATTTTCATAATAGAAAATAGACACAGGGGTCATTTTTAGGGGTCTCCAGGATCAGGAATGGGGAGTACAGTGATAGTGACAAATTGTTGTGTAACAATTCCCCCCCTCTCCCCCCCCCCCCCACTTCTCCTCTCATCCTCCTGCCCTTTATGCCTCTTCCTCTCATCCACCTACACCACTTACCATTAATGCCAAGAATACCTCCTCATCCTTTTAATTTAATATCATTGAATTTCCTTACCATATCTTATCCAAAAGTAGATTTGAGAAGACACCTTGGGAATAGAAATATGGATATTTAATTTCGAAATAAAATGGAGAAGACCATATATCATACAAAAGTAGATTTGAGAAGACACCTTGGGAATAGAAATATATATATATTTGATTTAAAAGAAATTGGAGAAGACCATATCTTATCCAAAAGTATATTTGAGAAGACACGTTGGGAATAGAAATATGGATATTTAATTTAGAAATAAATTGGAGAAGACCATATCTTATCCAAAAGTAGATTTGAGAAGACACATTGGGAATAGAATAATAATAAATAATAAAAGTCATATTAGTAAAATAAAATTACAGATTGACAAGTGTAGGTATATACCAATATTACTTAATAATTATAATTCGATATTTGCATGTTAGTTAAACACTAATAAAAATGAGCTTGATAGTATTAAGTAGGGCATTACAAACACCCATACTTCAGAAAAATTTGTCCCGAAGTTAGAGTGAAAATGACACAAGTAGTTCGAAAGAAATTTGGCAATAAGGCAAATAACAAAATAAGGAGAGATATAGTAAAATTAAGTAAGTCAAGCAATGATACCACTTCCCATCAAGATACTCCAACTAACCTATAGCCTCTTATCCTTCCTAACCTGATTCCTCTCCCATCCTATCCATCCTCTGCTGCAATATGCTATGGTATCGACTATACCAATCTAACCACTGATAAAACCAATATGGCAGAAGAGTCGACTATATCTACCTAACTTCCCCAACAATAAATTGACAATTTTCATCACACGTCTATGGGAGCATGTCCATCACTGCCCTCCCACGATTCTAGGCTTGGAGGTTACACAGTGGGAAATGCATCCACCCCTCCTCAAAACTAGGGTCAACACCCTAATATGGACCACACTATGACATTGGTTGGATACTTGTCATCGAATAATTTAGTTAGGCAGTTATGTCACCTGCCATTTTCATTTTACCCATGTCATAATAGTGCATATCAAGTATATATGAAAATTAATAGAATAATGTACATCATACCATTCCTCATTGAATGTTTCGATATCCCCCATTTAATAGCATGGATCTTGGCTATTACATAGTCCTTTCCAATCTGCATGTTAGTTCTCATCCAGGCATATGAATAAAAACAAATATATATATATATATAAGTGATCATAATCATCATGTTATTAAGTATGGTATCTACATACCCAAATTTTTGTTTTCATTTAATGTCAGCATGTTGGAAGTAAATCTTACATCAGATAAATCATAACTTCAATAAAATATTCATTAGATAAATCAAATCTAAATCAACCATATTGTGGAAACTCATATACGAGATAATTCTTACATCAAATACTTTAATCACAAACATAATCCATGAAGTGTTTTATATCAGTAGTTCATTTTTCCAACTGAAATTCATTAATATTGCATAGAATTCAGAGATGAAACAACACAAAAATACAAATAAAGCCTCATCATAGGTATCTATCTAGGGAAAATAGGCATAACACGTGGTCAAAAAATGAAGGGTAGTTGTAACCTATAGTTTATGCGTCCTCCCAAATATCAGATTCTAGTTTTATTAAGGAACAAAGAAGCACATCTATTTATTTTGATTTAACTATTCAATAAATGAATGTATTATATAAATACTTCCAAAGAGGTTAAATAATTTTCAAATCAACTCCTAATTCTATATACACCTTATATATTACATAGAATATTTTCCCTTATATGAATGGAATATGATCATTGATAAACCTTATCCACCCATATTCGTCCACTTGACTCTAGAAGCGCATCAATATGGATAAAGTATCTACTACCTTTCATTCTTATCAATACTAAATTTTCATTTTCAACGTACATCATTCTTAGTTTTTTTTTTTTTTAGTAGTCATCATTCCACAAAACAGGGAATCTCCTCCTTATGACTCCTTATGAATGAACTTTGAAATTTTCTCGTCACTTGATCATTATTGACCCTAATCACTAGTATCTCACTGGGATAAACAAGCCTATATGTGTGTGTGTGTGTGTGTGTGTGTGCTTGTTTATCCTAGTGAGATACTAGTGACTCCTTATGAATGAACTTTGAAAATTTCTTGTCACTTGATCATTGACCCTAATCACTAGTGTCTCACTGGGATAGACAAGCCTATTCATATGGGATATATATATAATCTTAAAAAAAAAACTTCAATACCATCTCAACCCTCCACCACTAAAAATAAAATAAAAAATCTCAATGTTTCATGAATATCCAGATGTTATACATTTCATTAATAAATAAAGAATCTATCTTATTATGGATCTATATAACATCTATTTAACCATAACACAATTGTTTCCAAGTTCTATGTAATGTACAATCATTGAAATTAATATAACTAATTTTGAATTTGGAAAAGATCCAACCATCAAAATGAAGACATCAAGTATGTTTCCAATACACCTATATTTTATTTAATCTATACACTCAACTATATTATAGTGAAATTTTCTTAAATTGTCCCTTTAGACAAGTAGGTAGCCAGATCAATGGTGGTTTCAAATTTCCAAATAGTTATTAATATTATATATCAGTAGAAACTCATATCATAAATTTTGATTAAGACACGTGAAACTTGAATCAATAAATACAACGCTTGCAATTTTCCTTTCTAAAATAAATATTAAATTAGCTTCATTTAAAACATTTTTTTTGTTAATAAAAATAATTGATTATCAATCATCTATCAGTTTCGAAATTTACATATAAATAGTTCCTATGATTAATAAATCTATTTTATATTTTCTACTATAAAAATATACATGTATTTGCTTAATATAGTGACATCCTTTATCGTATTCATGTGGGGTTGTACATTTCATGGTATTCTATTTCACTTGTCATGCAAAAATAAATAAAGAAATATATAAAATAACAAAAATTAATAATACACATAAAAATTGTTAAACAACTTACTAGTTATTTATCATGCACTTTCATGAATACAAAGTTTATTGTTTCTATTTAAAGACTCAAGTTATGATGGTGAGTTTTATGGTGCTAAAATTAAATGTAAAATTCGCTAACCAATGAACACAATAAATTTTTTATTTTTTATTTTCATTGGGAAACATAAGATTTCAAAATTGGATGATAATTTTTTTCATAATAGCATGAGCTCGGGAGTGGAAACAATAAAATCATACAACTAGAGTCAAATCCTCCTTAATTCTGGTGAATTTTGAAAATTATAACCCTTTCTTGACATATAGGGTCTTGGATAGATGGTGATCGGGTGCAGTGTTGTTAAGGCACTCCTTAATGTGAAGTCACCAGTTCAATTCACCACCCCGATCAAGGTGATGCATTTGGACATGATGATGAAGATGTAGTCCTACCCATCTTACAAAAAAAATGAATAAACAACCTTCCCCTTTGAATTAAATATCTTCTATTGACACGACATACTCTACTGGTAGATCAAAAGATTGTTGATCAATTGGAATAAAAAGAAAAGTTGCATTGAACGACCCTAATAATTAATGCTTACTCATTTGAGGAATATCCTACAACAAATACTAGTCGAGGAAGATTCCGAAAAATCAATTCCAAAAATAATGTGGCCAATAAAATTATTGGACTAGAAACCTTACCAATTTCATTAAAGATTGTAGTTAATTGTCACTAATTTTCATTTTACCATGGCTTTATTTTTACTATTTTTTTCTTTTTTTTAAGTTAGGCTAAGATATATTATATCATATAAGAAACTTTAATAGGCATTGGGTTGAGATGGCAAGCAATGCTTAGCCAATCCCAGCCTTAGAAGCTTTCAAAATAAAGCAGGTTTGGGGCTGCCTCCTAGGAGGAAACCAGTTTCTTAATAGCGTCAAAAAGTCTTGTTTTACAAAATGTTTTGTAACAAATCTAAAAAGAAAATAGCTATAGTATGTACTGAAATGATAAAAAACAGAGATGAACTGAGAAATCGCACAGTCATGGTGTTCTTTCATCATCCTCTGTTGTGGGGTCCTCCTCCTCGATGAGGCATCCATAATCACATGCAATGGCCTCCTCCTCAGTAGTTGACTCGCACGGGGGCTTCGGGGGGGCTGTGCGGATGATAGGAGCAACAGGGTACTCTCCATCTGGAACTTTGGTCCAAACACCATCCACATACATGATCCAAACATCTGCCTCCCCCTCTGTTAGCTCGTGAATAGGGAGTAGCTTGATTTTTCAAGGAGTGTGCAGCTCAGAGTGCACAATGGTAGATTTCCTGGGGCCTCTTCTACCCCTTTGATTCTCCGAATTTGATATTGTCTCTTCCAGGGTACGATCAGCCCTTTGAGTAGCCTCCCTGTCGTGGTTGCCTGAAGAGGAGCCTTCAATGGATTCCAAACGCTGGTCTTGACTGCGGTGATAACGCCTCGAGAACGCACCTCTATGGCTGCCCTTGATGGGATTTTAACATTGTCACGAAGCCATGGGGAAGCTAATAAGCAGAGGTAGGGAAGTCGGGCTCAAAGCAGTGAGGTGTGCAACTTGAGAGCATGTAGCAAAGATGCATAGTGGGGGGTCACGCAATAGGGGGTCACGCAGCAGGGGTGCGTGTAGCGAGGGAACCCGCCTGAGATAGTGTGCAACGAGGAGAGGCAAAATAGGAGGGCCTTTCCACAGGGAAGCGCACAGCTGAGGGGAACGCAGTAGGGGGCATGTAGCCAGGAGGAAATCAGAGGGAGGAGCGTGCTGGAGGAGGGCGCGTAACAGGGGATGCGCATCAGGGGGAGCACGCAGGGAAGCTGGAGTAGCAGCGTGATGGTGAGGGGAGTAACAGAAAAGGCTCTTGAGACCGGTTGGATCAACAAAGAGATGGTAGAATGAGGAGCTTCATTTCCTTTTGAAGACTTGTGGCATGATCGCAGATGCGGTGAGGGATTGTGGCACGCTCGCAGATGCGATGAGGGACAGTCCAAGTGAGACTGCATGTGATTTAGGGTATTTCAAGATATCAAGTGCAACAGAGCATCAAGTTAAAGTTGGCGTTGTAGGGCGTCGTCATCCTGAGCATATGAAGATCTGTCTTTGCACGGTCAGGGCATGTCACCCGCATCCAGGGGAATTTGATCCTTTTGGAGGAGAGTGTGGAAGTTACCGTGCAGGATTTCATCCTAGATTTGAGAAAAATCGGAGTGATAGATCCTGGAGTGGCTCTCCACTCTTTTGTTAGCCAGGAGATCTGTAACCGTGTTTTCCTTTCTGCGCACATGGTGAAATGTAATGGCCCTGTGATGTTGCAGCAATTGTTCCAGGTAATTGAGACAGTTAGATAGCCTCTAGCTAGTAGAGACCTTTGTGGAAGAAGTGCCAAGGAGGATGTGAGTGGATTCTTGGATGATGAGTTGCGAGTCGCCTTCCATTTCTAGTGGGAAAACATTAAGCTCGATGGCTATGGAGATACCCTGTATAAGCCCCTCCAGCTCCGCGGAGTTGTTGCTGTCCCACCCCAGGTTTCCATAGTAGGCATGTAGGGGTTTTCCACTAGAATCTTTGAAGATGCCCCCAAATCTGGCTTCCCCTGGGTTTCCTTTGGAGGCTCCATCGAAGTTTCATTTGAAAAAAATGGGTGGGGGGGAATTCCAGTGTTCAGGTGCGCAGATCCTTCCTGTGCTCAGAGAGGAGTTATCCACAGGGGGCACAATTATTATGTGCCAATTGTTCCAAATGGTGCATTCAGCAGTGGTTTTTGGGAAGTCATTCTTACCCCAGTGAGCCATGGCAAGAGTTTCTTCTAAGTTTCTATGTAGCTTGGCCCAGATATGCTCTTGATTTAAAGCAGTATCTTTAAATATCCTGCTATTTCATTCTTTTCAGATGTTCCATATGAGTAGGCCTGGAATGAGATGCCAGAGATGATTTAGGAGATTGCTGGAATAGGGATTATCCCGCCACCTGCTAATTATGGTATTGGTGATGTTTCCCTGATCTTGATTGGATCTTCTGCATAGTATTTCAATCATGTCCCAAAAAGTGTTGGATATGGGGCAGAGGTCCAGCAGGTGATCAATGGTTTCGATGTCATTCTGACATAGAGGACACCTAGAAGGACCCACAAAGCCTCTCTTCATAAGATTCTCCCATGTGAGGATGCGCCTTTTACTTAGCAACCATACAAATGTAGCTTTTTTGGGCCAGATATTAGCTATCCATATCTTCTTCCATAGCTAATTTGTGGGGCCATGGTTCGGTGGTTGAATGAGGTAGTAGGCTTCCTTAGTTGAGTAATTACCACTTGGAGTATGGCCCCAACAGAGAATTTCTAGCCCTTGTTGAGTTCTGATTCTTCTTTTGGTTAAGTCCTCCCAAATATCTCTTTGTTGGTCATTGTTCCAGTATGTCTGCCATCTATCTATGTGGAGCCAATTCCTGTAACCTTGAGTTGTTTTATTAGTCCAAAAATCCTGGACACGGTTTTTTTCTCTTGCCTATAAGACTGTGCTCCAGAGGGGGCGAGGGAAGATCGAGGAAAGGTTGGGCATTTTCTTCCATGAATCCTCCCAGGACCTGGCTTGAGTTCCACCACACAGTTCCTAGAAGCTGTGATATTAGATCAGTTGCTTTTTTTGACTGGCTACATTCCAGATTTGGAATCCTCTAAGAGCGATATTGAATCTGATTAGTTCTTCCTTGGGCCAATTTCTAGCATATTTGGTGACCCACAGGGTCGCCCACAGTATATGAGGGTTAGATAATGAATTCCACCATATACTGGCACCCATGATGTTGTTGTTGTGATCCAGGTCTCTTAGACAAAGTCCTCCCTAAGTTTTCAGCATACATATCTCTTTCCATTTGAATAACACCCATTTGTGCTTATCTTTGGATCCCCCTTAGAGGAATGTTCGTTAAAGGTCACGGATGGCTTTAAAGACCCATTTTGGTGTAGCTAGAACAAAAAATAGGTATATGGGAAGAGATTTAAGAATAGATTTGATGAGAACCAGGCGACCGACGATGTTGAGGGAGCGATGGGTCCAGGTGGACAGTTTAGTCTCCATTTTGTCCATAAGCTCTCTCCAAGAAGAATGTTTGATAGTTGAATTTGTGAGAGGAACTCCCAAGTATTTGGACAGCCAAGAGGCTGTGGTGAAGCCCAAGATGTGAGCTATGTTGTGTTGGGTGATAAGAGGTGTGTTAAAAAAGAAGATTTGAGATTTTTTAGGGTTAACAGTGGTTCCAGAGGCTTTAGAGAAATAGTCGAGAAGGGTTCTGAGGGTGCGAGATTCCTGCACAGAGGGGTGACCCGTGATCATGTTGTCATCCACAATTGTTGGTGGGAAATGGGGGAAGATTGTGTAAATGGATTCCTTGAAGGTCATGAGATCAGATCGAGCTCTTGATCAGGCGACCCAGACCCTCGGCCATAAGAACAAAGAGAAAAGGCGAGAGAGGATCTCCTTGCCTTATACCTCTGGAGGGTTTGAATGTTGCCAAGGAGATGCCATTAACTAGGATAGAGATGAAAGGAGAGGATATCAAGCTCATGATCCAACGAACCCAAGTTTGACTGAAGCCAAAGGCTAGAAGGACTTACTTTATGTAGTTCCAACTGAGCTTGTCAAATGCCTTGGAAAGGTCAATTTTGAGGAGCATGCCCGACTTTTTTGAGGTTTTTAAGGAGTGGATGACCTCATGGGTTAAAATTCTTCCATCAAGGATCTTCCTTCCCTCAACATAGCCCACTTTCTCCGATGAGATGAGCATGGGAATCATTTGTTTCAATCTATTAGCTATAACTTTGGAAATAATTTTGTAAATTACATTGCAGAGTGCTATTGGTATGTACTTACTTGGAGAAGTAGCATTATCTTCCTTTGGGATGAGAGTGAGGAAGGTTGCATTGAGAGCTGGAAAAATCCAGTGGATGTTGCGCGATTCCTCCATGATGCCCCAAAATTCCTTTTTGATAGTGTCCCAGAAGAAATGGAAGAATTTGGTGGTAAATCCATCTGGCTCTGAGGCTTTTCCTTATTTTAATTGGAAGACCGCTTGTTCTACCTCTATCAGTGTTGTGGCTTTGAGGAACATCTTGTTATGATCCTCATTGACTAATTTTGGAATAAGTTGTGTGATTTTCTCAATGTCCTCCTGTCGCTGGATGTTGGATTCTTTGAGGATGTCCTTGAAGTGGTTGAGCAGTTCCTTTGTGATATCCTCATGTTTTTCCATACACTCCCCATTTTTATTCTTGAAGACTGTGATTCTATTGTGCATTCTGTGTTGGATTGTGGAGCAATGAAATAATTTTGTGTTCCTTTCTCCTTCCTTGAGCCAGCATATCCAAGACTTCTATTTCCATAGGATCTCTTCTTAGCTTCTTCTTTCTTCAAGTTGGGTGGTTAGTGTCTTTTCCTTGGTCTTTGAGTCTGCTGATCTTCCTTTTGAGATGATTTTTTATTGGAGCTATTTCATTTGTGTTTCCAAATCTCTTTGGTCTTTGACGATGTTGCCAAAGGTGGTCTTGTTCCACAGTTTCAGTTTCCCTTTGAGCATCTTCAATTTATGCTGGAACTGATACATTTTTGTGCCCAAGGGTGGATTGAGGGAAGCCCACCAATCTGAGATAAGGTCTTTGAACCTTGGATGCTTGAGCCACAATTGGTCAAATCGAAAAGCTTTTGGAGTGGCTATACTAGGTCTGAGCCATTGGAATTGGATCGGCCAATGATGAGAACTAGAGGTCGGTATGATGGTGGCTACGAGCTCTCCTCCCAGGTGGATGAAGTCTTATGTGGTGAGGAAGCGGTCCAATATGGAAGAAATTTGATGGGATCCTCACTCCTATTATTCCAAGTGAAGATTCCATTGGAATTTTGAAGATCTATTAGATGATTGCCTTGGATGAAGTCCTTGAATTTGGTGTTTTCCATGTCAAGATGAGTTCTTCCTCCTTTTTTCTCTTGAAGGGTTATGATCATGTTGAATTCTCCTCCAATAAGCCAGAGAGAGTGAGTTCTCTAGTTGTTGAGACCTGCTATGCTATCTAGAAGCTCTGTTTTTTGTTGTACTAACTGTGGGAAGTATACATTCGTGAGATGTCCATGAATGTTGGTTCCAATCAGGTGGAAGGAAGCTTTGAATGAAGTGTCGATTTGCCTAATTGTTCTCTAGGATGATCAAGTGGGGGTTCCAAATAATTGCTAGGCCTCCTAAAGCCCCACTTGCATCAACAGCTAGGGTGTTGCAGCCTTTCCAGAGTATTTTGAAGATTGTGTCCAGAGTTGAGCTGGAGAATTTGGTTTCTTGCATAAAGAAAATCGTGGGGTTTTCCTCAATAATTGTTTTCTTTATTAACCTGTGCTTGGAGGGACTATTTATCCCTATGATATTCCAAGAGATGATATTCATTGAGGAGGGTTGGGAAATACAGAGTAAAACCTGGTTAACTTGGGATATCGCCCTGATTCTACTAGCTCTTTTCCCATGATGACCAGACATTGCAGATCGGTTCTTCTTCCTCGTTTTTGGGATTCTTTCATAATGAGTTTAGTGTTCAGGAGTGTGCCACCTTGAATGCAGAGGGAGGGTATATGTTGATCTCTAAGGAGGACTTCCTCTAATTTCTGGATTTGTTGATGTGGAATTGAGAGAAATTATTTCCACTTGCATGCATCTTCCAACCTCGTGATGTCGAGGTCCCCATAGTCAATGCTTTCTAGTTCTTCTTCCATTTCTTCTAGGATTGATTCCATGACTATGCCTTTGCCTTTTTCTAAGTTGTCCCTTGTGTGCGAAGAGGACTGGGGTGTCAAAAAGGATTCCAGTTGGATTTTGGTTTGTTGGGTCCCTGAAGTCTGGGGATTCTCCTGCTGGGGTCAATCCAGGTCTCTTTGGATTTCATTCTCATTCTCATTCAATTGAGCTAGGGCGTCAAACTTGTTGCTTGATGTCGGGGTGTAATGTCTGAAAATTTTCATGAATAAATTGGGACATTAATTTTTGCTCATATTGTATAGTAGGTGAATAAAAAGGAAGAGGAAGCCTTTTTAATATGAATAAAACCCTTCCTAATGTAAAATGGGCCTTTTTAGCAGCTTAATTTACACCTCCTAGTGTGAAAAGGGCCAAGTGTATGAGGACAAGGTCAGATTGACCAAGTCAACCAGCGCATCCTAAGGAGGAGTAGCTTGCCTAAGAAGACAACGCAGTTTTGGAGGGAAGAGATTCAAATGAAGATGGAAACCCTAAGAGGTGGGACCCAAGGTGAAGGAGCTCACAACTTCATAAGGAGGAGAAGGGCAGCATTGTGAGCTTAGCTTGTGTATTTCGATTTCATGTCTGCTTAGACATTTTCTGCAAACTTCTGCTGCTTAGCAGAGTTTGGAGGAATTCCTCTCCTTCATTGAGTGATCTCTTGAAGGGGTTGTGCTTCATTTCTCCCACATCTGGATTGTAGGCCAAGCATTTCCCACACCTACAGCGTTATTTCTGTAGCAAAGGATGCAGTGTTGCTGGGCAGTGCAGTGGGAGGGTTGTTTCATCTTCTATTGTGCATTTCTATTTAGTGGAGGGAGTATCTCTTGCATTGAGGGAGCTGCATAGGAGATTTCAGAGCTAATTTTAGATCTTGGCATGTGGCCAACTTATGTTCCATCCATGACAGCACAGTTCACTGGGTAAACTGTGTTATTTTTGTGAGACCAGCAGCTGCGGGGTTTGATCCCTTGCTTGAGGGCTTATTCTTTGGAGAAAGGGCCAACCCTTCTCTCGAAAAGCTCTATATTCCATTCCTCTTCTGTATCTTCATATTTCAGTCATATTTATGTTCAGTGTTGTAGTTACTGCATTTTCCAGCTACATATATTTGCAGATCTGCACTTGTACCCTTTGTATTTCCATGAAACCCCTTGTGGGTGATCTTTATTGTGTATAAAGAGGAAAGGAATCACATTTCTTAGCCATTGTATGCTTGTTCATTTCAGATCTGATATGTCACTTATTTACTGCAGAAATCCTAGTAGGAATAACGTTGTTCTTGTTTCATTCTTTTCTGCATGAGCTAGACTATGGGGTTTTGAGCTAGATTGAGGCATATTGTTTTGGGAGATCTGTTTATATGAGCTAGATTCATTTGTTTTACCTATGATTTTGTAAGTGAGTCATATATTGAGTCATATAAGGTACCTCAGTCCATTTCTCACTTATACAACATTATTTTCTGGAGACAGTTATTTTGTGCTTACATGTTGCTGCCATTTTCAGCTAGTTCACTATGGGAGATCTGAATAACCTACTTAAGGTTATTTATTTGAGCTTTCATTCTATAGGGATGTCAAAATAAATATGTTCTAAGGCATTCCAGTAGTGGTAGGCTTATTTTTACATCTGCTTCCTTATACAGCGTCCCTAAGGATCTTGCTGCAGCAATTCCTGAGTAGGAATAATTACATATCTATAGACAGAGACTGCAAAAGGCCAGGTGGCCTCTGTTTCTCTCCCTTATTTGGAAAGAGACATAACCATTAAATGCCTCAACAGTCCATCTCTGGCACAAACTTGTGATTTTCTGAAAATGGGACATTACAGTGGTATCAGAGCATGATCTCTAGCACTGCCTGTGAGATCAAGCTTTCATGAAACTAAAGAGGAGCGATTATCTTGGCTTAGCCTGTGGATTTCAGATCCACCCAAAGAATACAAAGAAGAGGAGAACAAATATGGATAGGATGAGGTTACTCTCATTTTTTTTTCCAGATCAGAAAGGAGCCTCTCCAAAGGGGTTCAACCAATGGGAAAGAAAAGTGCAGTGAAACTCCAAGAGGGTTTCAAGAGGAGGAAAGCTGCAAAGAAACCTCTAGAGGGTTTCAAGAGGTAGGAGAATATGAAATCACTTCCTATGCTCATGAAGGAAGTGAAGAATATGGAGGGCCACAAGAGGAGATGGATAGATGGTCAGATGAGGAGGAGTACCCTTCTCCACTTGAGGAGGCTTCTACCAGTGTTGTCCAGTTCATAAAGGATCAGCCCACCATATCAACAGTTGGATTAGCCAACAAATCAGAGAGAGGGACTCTTGCAGCCATACAAGATGTCTCAAATATCCACAAAGGTATGCAAAAATTTCCATGCAATGATATTTCAGAAAAGGTCATAGGAGGCTTGGAAAATTTTCTTTCACATGGCCCAGGATCGAAACTTCATGCTGATAAAGAGGAGCAAGCTTATATAGCATTGTACAAGAGGGGTTTGATCCAAGAAGGGATCAGCACTCGTTCATTTGCACCCTTATTGAGTTGCATGCAGCATGAGGAGTTATGGTGCAAGGATTTGGAGAGCATCACGCATGATGTGCCATCTCCTAAGGATGTCTTGTCCATAGCACTCTTGGATTCTTGTGGATTCAAGGGTTTGATTGATGAGAGGCATTTCCTGGAAATTCTTCAAGGAGTTACATCTCAACATCCCATGAGATGTAAGAAGGGACACTTGCTTTGGGATAATGGCAGTCTTCATTAGGAAGATGCCAAAGGAGAGAAGGATCAGGGACAACCATACCTTGATAGAAGAGAGTGGGTGGAGAGCAAGAGGCTTGTGAGCCACTTTCATATCTATGACACAGGGCAGCAAGAGGCAAAGTTGCACTGGCTACTCAGGAGAGAGTTTGGCCATCATTAGACATGTCCTTTTCTCAAGGGTATGAGGATGGAAGGAGCTTGGCAGGATACTTTCATCATGGGACAACAAGGAGTGTGGATGCATTATGATGGTAGGGTCATTTTGTTTCCACCACATATGATGAGTGATGGAGGTATGAAGGGGTAGCAAGGATATTTGTTGCTTCGGAGGATGGGGAGAGAACAAGGGAAAAATTTCTCTCCCACTTGGCATAGTGTTGCAAGGGTGAAGTATGGCACTATCATGGTGCAAGAGGTGTTGTCTTCATGGAGGAGACCCCTCATATATGGCAGCATTATGGAAAATATCTTTGACAAGCTACATGTCAAAGAATGGAGCTTGATATGGATGAGAGCCTATGTGTATAGGCCAACAACATTATCTCTTTGGAGCAGTAACCGGTGAATGAAGTGTGCCCAGCGGAGGTGTGGTGGATCCATAACCCACAGGTTCTAGGATCATTTCACATTGGTTGCACTGGATGAAGAGAGAGGAGGTGGGATGGATGTGGTAGAAGATGGATTCATCTATTACTATGCTACATTCTTCTTGACCTGGATTCCCAAGTATGAGAAGAAGGATCTTCTTGCAGCACCTAGCTCATTCCTCTTCATGGGAGCATGCCAAAAAACTATGGAGGGTTCATTCATGGATCCATACATCATTTCACTCCCATAATATGGTAATAATTCTGTTTTTACATTGGCTTATTTGTATACTATTACCATTATCTTGCAGTGCATGGCTCTACAAGAGGGCAAGCTGACTAGATTGCTCCCCAGGAAAATTTGGGCCAAACTATATGATGGAGGAAGCCATATTTCACATGGCCTATGGCAGATTTTTTTCCATTGAATACATGTTCAGCTAATTTACATTATCAACCATGAGTCACAAAGAATTTTTCCATGTAAATTTCTGAAGCAACAACTTGGAAAACTGCGCTGCCACTATTGGGGAAACTGTTGGTACTTCCTTGCATCACATGAAACCTTTAGAATTTTCCTCATTTTGTTGCTGATCATGATTCCCCTTGCTGATGTGGATCTGATTTACATTGGGAGCATGATTTGAAGGATGATACATGAGTGGGGAGTGTCCTTCAAGGGGAAGGATTCCCACATCTTCTGCATTGCATGTTCTAAAGGGAACATGAGAAAAACTATGGCCACTACAGCTAAGTGTTTTTTTTCTTTTGATGAAGGCCATAATTATAATGATCATTCAATGTGTAATCATGGGCAAGTGACCAAATATGACTTGTATGTTCAGCTGATCCATTCAGCCATTTACTTTCTACTAGTGGATGTGAGAATTCTCACCACTAGTCATTTAGCAACGTACTACTTGCCATGCCATTTTCTGAGAGAGAAATGGATGAGATTACGTTGTGTCCTTTTGATACCTTGTTTGTATCATATAGAAACATTTAAATCCTACATCAAACATCTCATTTGGACATTCTATGATGATCATGTTCTCTTCACCATGGAAGAAATGTTTTGGGGCAGCTTGTTCTTCAATGTTGGAGGAGAAATATTTGGTGGATTGCTCTACATTTTTCCACTTGAGGGAAATATATTTGCAGCCTATGAATAGTACATACTCTGCACTATTCATAAGTGGAGAGGAGGACAGCGTGGGATAGGCCTTATTGCCTATCATGTTCAGTTATTTAGCCCACCTACACTTCTAAAGCCAAAGGTGGAGGAAACTTTTCATGAGTTACCATGCAGTAGGGTGGCTCATTACATATGGATGATAGCTTGGGGTGGAGGTTTCACATTGGAGAAGAGGACTTCCCATACATCATGCACTCCATGCCTTGAGAATACCTCTAGACCACAGATGGTTGTCTCTTTGAGCACTTTCCTTCTCATGATCTTAGTCATTTGGAGTGCTTCACCAAATGCATCATACTCTTTGGAGGATCCCATCATATACTGCTGCTACCAGAGGAGGTGAAGAGATTCACTTAGTTCTATCCTTGCAGTTTCTTGAGGACAAGCAACATTTGGGAGGGGAGGACTATAATGTCCCAAAATTTTCATGAATAAATTGGGACATTAATTTTTTCTCATATTGTATAGTAGGTGAATAAAAAGGAAGAGGAAGCCTTTGTAATATGAATAAAACCCTTCCTAATGTAAAAGAGGCCTTTTTAGCAACTTAATTTACACCTCCTAGTGTGAAAAGGGCCAAGTGTATGAGGACAAGGTCAGGTTGACCAAGTCAACCAGTGCAGCCTAAGGAGGAGTAGCTTGCCTAAGAAGATAGCGCAGTTTTGGAGGGAAGAGATTAAAATGAAGATGGAAACCCTAAGAGGTGGGACCCAAGGTGAAGGAGCTCACAACTTCATAAGGAGGAGAAGGTCAGCATTGTGAGCTTAGCTTGTGTATTTTTATTTCATGTCTGCTTAGACATTTTCTGCAAACTTCTGCTGCTTAGCAGAGTTTGGAGGAATTCTTGTTTAGGAATTCCTCTCCTTCATTGAGTGATCTCTTGAAGGGGTTGTGCTTCATTTCTCCCACATCTGGATTGTAGGCCAATCATTTCCCACACCTATAGTGTTATTTCTGTAGCAGAGGATGCAGTGTTGCTGGGAAGTGCAGTGGGAGGGTTGTTTCATCTTCTCTTGTGCATTTCTATTCAGTGGAGGGAGTCTCTCTTGCATTGAGGGAGCTGCATAGGAGATTTCAGAGCTCATTTCAGATCTTGGCATGTGGCCAACTTATGTTCCATCCATGACAGTACAGTTCACTGGGTAAACTGCGTTATTTTTGTGAGAGCAGCAGCTGTGGGGTTTGATCCCTTGCTTGAGGGCTTATTCTTTGGAGAAAGGGCCAACCCTTCTCCCAAAAAGCTCTATATTCCATTCCTCTTCTATATTTTCATATTTTAGTCATATTAATGTTCAGTGTTGCAGTTACTGCGTTTTCTAGCTACATATATTTGATTTGCACTTGTACCCTTTGTATTTCCATGAAACCCCTTGTGGGTGATCTTTATTGTGTATAAAGAGGAAAGGAATCACATTTTCTTAGCCATTGGATGATTTTTCATTTCAGATCTGATATGTCACTTATTTACTACAGAAACCCTAGTAGGAATAACGTTGTTCTTGTTTCAGTCTTTTCTGCATGAGCTAGACTATGGGGTTTTGAGCTAGATTGAGGCATATTGTTTTGGGAGATCTATTTATATCAGCAATATTAATTTGTTTTACCTATAATTCTGTAAGTGAGTCATATATTGAGTCATCTAAGGGACCTTAGTCCATTTCTCACTTATACATCGTTATTTTCTGGAGACAGTTATTTTGTGCTTACATGTTGCTGCCATTTTCAGCTAGTTCACTATGGGAGATTTGAATAACTTGCTTAAGGTTATTTATTTGAGCTTACATTCTGTAGCGAGGTCGAAATAAATATGTTCTAAGGGATTCTAGTAGTGGGATACCTTATTTTTACATCTGCTTCCTTATATAGCATCCCTGAGGATCTTGCTACAACAATTCCTGAGTAGGAATAATTACATATCTGTAGACAGAGACTGAAAAAGGCCAAGTAGCCTCTAGTTCTCTCCCTTATTTGGAAGGAGACATAACCAGTAAATGCCTCAGTAGTCCATCTTTGGCACAGACTTGTGATTTTCTGAAAATGGTACATTACACAGGGCTCTTTTTCTTTGGTTCGTATTTGACTTCCTGGTATGCCTTTTCCTTCCAGCAAATTTTGTGAACCCTTCGGTATCTTTGTCTGTGGATTCGTTAGTCAGAGCACATCTTTGATTTAGGGGGCGGTCTCTGAATAGGTGCCCATGCTGGTGGCATTTTCTGCATCTAAATGGTACATGTTCATAATCTATTGTTTGGATCCATTCATAGTCATCATGACACAGGCTTACCTCATTAGGGAGAGACTTTATGATGTTCATGTATACGGAGATCCTAGCATAGGTTGTATGTATGTTGATCTTTATCTCTTCTGCGATTTTAATGAATTATCCCAGATATTTGTCAATGTCTTGAAGGGTTAGCTCGTCCCAATAGTCCTAAGGTAGGGTGTAGAGCCTGACCCAAACTGGAGACCAACTAAAATCTTGTTTGTCTGGGTTGAAGCGTTCGACCCAGTTGCGCAGGTATAGACCTGCGGAGCTAAAGAAGTATGGCCCTCCATTCAGGATTCGGTTTTTGTCTTCGATGAAAGTGAAGATCATGTTGAAGAAGCCCTTGGCACATATTTGTAGATCGATATGGCCCTTGGGCTTCCATTTGGAGGCAATCCAACCCAGAAGAGCTTTTTTTGTAGGCCAGAAACCTGTGAACTTGCCTATCAGTGCAAGGTCCTTCATGTATTGGATTTTTTCATTGATTCGATGAGCCAGGAGCTCGATCTTAGTTCTTATAGTGGCCTTGGGTATGCATGTGGAGGATGTGACTGTTGTTGCTTCTTCAAAAAGTGTTGTTGGTGATTTCTCTGTAGGAAACGTCCCAGTTGGTTCAGGGAACAGGCCATAGTTTTGTTGACGATCGCTATCAGCCCCTGTCGTCGCTCCATTAGAGGGCGAACAAGAGGAGGGGGGAACCACCGTCCCCCCACTGTTGTCCGTCATGTGTGAACCTATATGCGCTCCAAAAGAATAAAATGGGCCCAAGTCTAGGGTAGAAGGTCTACCAGGGGAAGCCTGCTCAGAAACCACCAAACCCTAGTTCATGGCAGTGGTGTTCCCTGGTGCAATAGATTTGAAAGATCCATCTGTATTTTTACTATTATTATTATTACCACACACTACTAGGCAATTCAACCTAAAAATTTGTTTGTATTTATGACATTAACCTTTAATGTATTTACAATATGGATTGCTCTTAGCTTTGTAACATTTTCAAGCTTTCCATATTTAACATCAACATCAATTATCTTGTTACCTCCAAGACCTTTGCTATCTAGATCGTACTCCAACTATACTAATGACAACAATAGTTTCTCCAGTAGGTTAACTGCATGTCTCATTGCACCTTACACATGAGAATTCTTTAACAATGGTAAGATTTTACCCTCCTTGTCAAGTTAACCTAATGGAAAGCATAACCACCAATGCAAAATAACTAGCAGGGCAAAGTATATGAATTATTTAAAATTTAGTTGATCACACAAAATTTAAATTTAGATTCTCCTTAATTTAATATTATTTATATTCTTGTTAAGTACAAGCATTAAACTTTAGGAGGCCCTCTATAATTCTCTAAATGTTTGATTGACAATGTGTGAAAATTGGGCTTTTTTATATATATCAAGATCAATTTTTATTTATTTATTTATTTTTTATTTTAAAGACATGTTTGGTATAGTAAAATAAAAAAAATTGAAATTTATCTATGTTAAACAATTTTTTCTCTTTTGGATACACCATCTCGAAAAGACACTAACCTGTAGTATTTTTTTTATGCCAAAAAATTAAGTAATTCCTTTTGGATACACCATCTGGAAAAGGCACTAACCTGAAGTATTTTTTTATGCCAAAAAATTAAGTGATTTCTTGACACTAACCTGTAGTATTTTTTTATGCAAAAAAATTAAGTGATTCCTTGAAGTCTTGTCAAATGTTTATTGCCAATCTACAGACCCAAAAAAAAACTAGGAAAAAGAAACTAATAATGCATTCTACAACCTTTGTGTCTCCTTCCATCCTAAAACTTCATAACAATTTTCCAAAACAAATCATTACATTCATAATAACAATGGTAAAACATCAAAGCAAAGTTATTTAACATTCCTTAACTATAAAAAAAACCAACGAATTTCCAACCATTCTAGTAAGAAAGTGCTTCTCCACAACAATTGGCTACTTAGTAAAATAAATTAGATCATTCCAAAATCTTCCAATGGAACTTTTGGAGGTGATTATGATGAAGTAGCTAGAAACAACTTTCTTGAGATTCTCATGAAAGGATTTTGATGGCAAAATAAAATTGTACAAATGGAACAATAATTTTAAGATTATTAGTGTTTTTTATTACTATTTATAAATAATATAAGTCCATATGGCTTCTCCTCAACTGCTAAAAATAGACAGATGAAAAGCACACATTCAAGAGTCAAAGCTACTAAATATTGTATAAACTATATAGCATTTTTAATATAAATATGCAAAAGTCCTCAATAAAATTTTTGTTCAACATAGATGATCACATTAGAAATATTTCAACAAAAATACTGAAAATAAATTTTCAACAACAAAATAAAACAAAATTTGATAATTATTTAAATGAATAAAAATTTAACAAAATAAAAATATATACATATATATATATATAATCAATCTTTCCTAACCATCTTTCTTAATCCCTTCAGAACAAAATAAAATCAAACCCTATATCCTCTACCGTTGAGTAAAGACAACTTTATGTCAACCAATTATGCAAGAGTTATTGTAGTGCACCTAATATTCTCCAATATTAGGTGCCTTACCAATAACCAATGGCCTTTAAACTTTAAAATATCATCCCAAGATGCTACTAAATAAAAAATATGTATCCATGGGAATAAAAGGATTATCCATCTCTAAATATGGCAATAAAGGAACTATCTATCCCTCATTATTCCCAACGAATATGGAAGTGATCATTCTCCCATGTGATGAAAAATTTGAATATCAACCGCTCCCTTTCTCTTTCTCTCGTGGGTATGGTTGGATTAATACAACTCGTGATTTCATCTAATTTGATTGTATTGTATAGAATAATTTTACAAGTGATATCTTTTGGTTATGAAAAAAAAAATTAAGAAGGAATTTTTAAGATATATTTATAACAATGCAGTAAGAAGGAAGTAAGAAGGAAGGAAGCTTAAAATAGATTAATAATAATATGAAAATAATAATAATAGTAATTAAAAAAAAAAAAAAAATTAGATTTAAAAAAAAAAAATTTGATTATTTTGATTTGATTAAAGGTAATCAAATCACACAAGTCTTGATTTAAATATTAATAAAATATAAACATCAAATTATCAAAATATCACCCAAAAATAATGTAATATTTAAAGAAAACCTAAAACTATAACTTCAACCAGTATTAAAGATAATTAAATCATGGAAATCTTCTATCAAGAAAATGGTGATGCTAACTAATTGTCCAAACTCCAACAAAAATCTTTCTTCCATAAAAGAAAGAAGTTGTTGTTATAAACTCTTGGTTCAGTAAAAGTAGGTAATGTGATAAGTTATGATTAAATATGTATTGAGTTTTTTTTCTTTGACTGATGTCAATGACAGATCCGAGTTTTGCATATGTGGGGACTTATTATCGGGCAATATTTCGGATTGTTTTACCCCGTCACTAAATTTTTGGTGTATCTCGTAAACTTCACATTAAGTCAAGACCAACATCAACCATAATATCTTATTTGAAAACAAGGATGGTTGCAAGGCAGCTAATCCCTTCCTTGAGCCGGAGTTGGAGCAATGAATAAGAAAAGTTTTTTCATTCAGTTTAAGAAGTGCATGAAACAACGATCAATACCACTAAGATGAATGTGAACTGAATAAAAAAAGTTGTTTCATTCAGTTTAAGAAGTGTATGAAAACCATCAAAGTCAATCTGACCCAGCAAACTCCATTTCTACAATTTCTACAAGAGGAGACCAGCGAATGAAGCTTTTTATTGATGATGATACGAATAGTTTTACCAGCTAAGACAACGTAGATACTAATGCTCCAATGTTGGCCCAAACACTACTAAACTGAGAACTTACGAATCCTGGAAGAAAATAAGCAATGAATACACAGATCACAAGTCTTCCACTATCAATTATGTGTTGAACCTCATCTCTAATTATATCTTATTTTGTTGAATTAGTTGCATTCTTATCTTTTGTTCCTGAAGTTACATTCTTAGCTTCTGTTATATGTCGCATTACTAAAATCACATTGACGCTGGAATAATCAGCACAGCTTATGAATTGGAGAGTAAGAGCATTGAGAACTAAAAATCCTCCGGGAAACCAATATGATTTTCTCTTTATCGCCTTCCACGCATCCAGTGAGACTAAGAGAAAAAGTATAATCACAAGCAGACCCACTTAATAGATCAATAGTTTGAATAGAGTCATTGCCCATCTTCGAAAAATGAAGTAGAGAGTCTTGCAGATTGAAATGTGTGCATTGAAATTTACTACCACAAATGCACAAGCTTGCAGAGGATTGCTAACACATTAACTTGAGAAATTGATGGACTGTGTGTATATTCATTAATTTTGACTATGATTTAATTAAACTTAATTTAAAATTTAAATTAATTAAATTAACTTGAAAATAAAAAATTTAAAATACTAAAGCAAGATTGAACATAAAGGAGAAATGTACAGAACAGCATCGTAAAGGAGTGGAAATAATTTTGCAAACTGAACACTTAATTGAGGTTTGAAAAAATTGTGGGTAATCACGCCATGATTGCATGCAACCCACGTTGCAGCAAGATTATGAAATTGATACCTAATACAACCCACGTTGTAGCAAGTTGAAATGGCTTTGAAAAGCTCGGATTGATTCACCGCTCCTTTGAACACCTAATTACTGTTGTAAAACCGCCAAGGGCATGCCCATCCTCCAACAGCGCCCTCGCTTTCCTGCACAGGCTAGAAGTTTCATGGGAGCAACTCAGCACCTAAGAAAGTTCATTGCGAATTTTTCAACAATTGCAGCATCTTTGCACGCCATGAATGCTAAGGGAAGAGTTTCCATTGGGGCAGGCCACAACACAGGGCGTTTTAAGACTTTAAAAGAAGGATTAGTAATGCTCCAGTCCTCTGTTCCTCTCCTCATTCCTAGCGCCCTCGCTTTCCTGCACAGGCTAGAAGTTTCATGGGAGAAACTCAGTACATGAGAAAGTTCGTTGCCAATTTTTCAACGGTTGCAGCACCTTTGCACGCGATGACTGCTAAAGGGAAGAGCTTCCATTGGGGAAAGCCACAACAGAGGGGGTTTCGGCTCTCTTCTGAAGGGCGCAAATATGACGGTAAATATGCACACCTCTGTTTCCAATTTGCATCTTTCTGCATCCACTTGCTCTTTCAGCATTATTCATTACTACCTGATATAAGAAATTTGCAATCTTTCAACTTGTGTCCGTGTTGTCCAGTGTGTAATAAGTTCTTCCCGAGTTCGAACAGCCTGTTCTCGCCTAGCAAGATCCTCCTCCTTCATTGAAAGAAACCTGTTAAAATGATAAAGTTACAATTTACAGGCCAATTTTCCAGACAGATATCTAACTTTGTGTTTGAATTCTTCAACCAAGTGCAAATTTAACCTACAAGGAACTGTAAATTCCAGCAAAGTAGGTAATTCACCACATACCGTTCTCTGGCATCATAGGCATCATCCAACTGCTTCCATAGCCTATAGCAGTTGTAGCCGAGATAGCACAACCGCCAATGCAACTCTTCCCAACACAGCCCTCCCTGCACCGACTGATGCTCTTTCCACAATCATAGCAAAGTTCCAAAATGTTGGCCCGGTGGTTATTGCCATTATGGAGATGTCAAATCTTTGAAGCGAAAAAGAAAATGAAATGTTTTTGCTACCTAGTGTTGAAAACGAGATCTTTACCGTATCATACTATTCCGAGGTGCATCACCTTTTCTGGTCAATCTCCTTGGAGTCAAGATGAAAATCCATGCAGAGAGTCTGGCGTCAGTTTGATTCGTTTCCTTGAATTTCTGTGGGGAGAGAGGCAATTGCAGACTGGTTGGCTTGAATTCGAATGGTGCCTATACATTACTACTGCATTTGCATTATTTATGTATTTAGATATATCGGTGCCACTATGTAACTCTGCATTTCTATCGGCAGCAATTTATGTTATTGTGACAGGGCTCGGCGGGGACTTGGAGTCTGAGGACAATGTTGGACACAGGGGATCTACTACCAACTCTTCCATAATTTCATAACAATCTTTGGGCTTTTTCTGAGATTTTCAGGAAAAAATAAAATAAAATAAAATAAAATAAAAATTCTTCCTGGGCAATAACGGAAAGATCTATTCAAAGGGGGAAATTCACAGGAATGGAATAGTTTTCTTGAAGGTTTACATAAACAAGAAAAGCTTTAAAGTTTACATAATAATAACCTTGTCCAGGGAGATAAACTTGCTTAGTTTTGTCTTGTGCAAATCTACTTATATAGGGATCAATTCCTCCAATGAAGAGTACAGAGATAACATTGCTAGCACTGACAGTCCATATTCTAGAAACTTGACTACTGCATAAATACATCCAACGACTGTTAAATCTAATTTTCTTGTGTTAAACTAACAAAATTAGAAGTAGACAGTGTGTTTAGTATAGATTTAATTTTGTATATTGTATGAATTTTGTGTTTCGTGGATGTTTAGACAGTTCCCTTCTAATCTGTATGCTTCCACCAGTTCATAGGGCAGTTCTAAAATAAAAATCACTTACCTCTTTTAAATCTGATATATTGTTATGGAGACATATGTCTATGCTCTTTGAAGTTTTTTGATGCAGGTGCTTTCACCCAATGAACCAATCAACCACTAAGCTCCATGGCTGCTGGCCTAAAGAATAAGCATGGTTGTTGGCCTAAAGAATAAGCAATGATGTTGGCCTGAAGAATAACAGGTGAAGTAGCACTCACAAGCACCAGAGTGAAAAAACAGAGCGTGCCAAGGTAGGAACATGAGAGTAAGACCAAGACAACAAACCCTTCTTCCGCCGGGATAATGAGATCTAAGCCAGCCCATGACACATATCTGGTGAAAATTACATGATTATATAGGTGGCAGTTACATATCCATTCACCTGGCAGAGCCACATATCAATGTTTGGTGTATGTCCTTAATGCCATCCTTAATAACATAACATAAAATGTCAAGAACTAATACTAGCATTAGTTAATTGATACCGAAATTCTTTGTATCAATGCACATTTATCCCAAGTATAAGGAGATCTTGCCTCGATATGAGGCCAAATAAGACCTCTAAAGTGCTCATTTGTTGAAAGGGCGGTTGAACTAAACTTATTGGATGACGAAAAGAAAACAAATTTCAAACATAAATTTAAATTGTTTTGTTCACCTTTGGTTTCAGCCAAAACTATGCTAGGGACTAATTTTCGATTACTATAGTCCCTGCCCTAGCTACAGGCAGCAGGGACTAATAAGAAATAATAATTTGCATGCATGTCCCATCATGCGCTCCTATTTCCATTTTTATTTGTTTCTTATATATTGAAAATTATAAAATTGTATATATATATTTTTTTAAATTGATATTTGACAGGGGGAACAAGTACACCATTGAATAAAAAGACGAGCAGCATTCTACAAGCAGCGGATGTGAAAACAACTGGCCCAGTTTCAAATTCTCAGATAGACAGACATTAGCTAAGTATAGTTTCGCCTCACATACATTCAATCCAAGATCGATTTATGGGGACATTTACAAGTTATTACAGAAAGGGTATTATATAATTGGGGCAGTAAGAGGGCATTCAACATCAAACATAGAAACTGTGTGTGGTATTTTTTGCATGTATTTCCCGATTTATAAGTGATGGGGTGAATAGGAATCTGAGTTCTGACTAGGTGTCGGAGATGGGCTCATCAAGGGATGGATGGTCTGGTCTTAGGATCGAATCGTCCTACGCAACTGAAATGTGCAATGACGGAAGCTGGGTAGACTGTGGTGCTACTGTTGATGAGGAAAATGAAAAGGCCATGGGAGGCTTTTGAGGAGAATCCGATACTACATCAGTTATGGTGCCTTAGCTGTGAATCAAATCCCTTTCCCTCCATGGTCTGGGAGATCATATTACACTCACAACTGTTATAGAACCATAGATCCCTTCATACCTTCCCACAGATCATGCACAACAATCGCTCGTTTCTTTAGAGACACTAGCTAATAAGCTAAAGGAGGTCCTCAATCTTTTGCTTGGCCAACCTCTTGGGTTTTATGCTTTGCACAAAAATATATACATGTATTTTCTCTAAAAAAAAACACCATGGAATCAAATCCCCACCTTGCATGATTTTCATCGACATCTACCCTCGTTTTCTACCTACACAGGAGGAAGCGTGTCAGGACCATTATTAAACATATGCGTGAAGGACCCAAGGCCCAGATTTGAGTCCTGCCAAGGGATCAACTTCCTCTTTGCACGCAGATTTCTGACGAGGTATCGTGTTAAAGGGATGAGTTTGAGGAGGTTGTTTGTTTTTGTAATAAAGAGGGATTATATATATATATATATATAATTTTCTGTGGAAAAAAATATTTATTCATTTTGAATAATAGATCGGCTCCGAAGGGTTTTACATTGCTATTTGAGTTGTATAGGTTAGATGGAACCTCTTAAATTTTGTCAGAATTATTTTTAAACAAAATTTGATCAAAAAAAAATAGATACCTTCAAGTGACTTGAAAAAACATTTCCTGATTCTTTTCAAGCTTCATTCTTCCTTCCAATTGTTAAACCAAAATGAATTCCTCTTCAGTAGAGGAGGCATCTATTATCAACATGCGTCCTAGCTACAGCGTCAGAACTTGCTTTGATAAAAAATTAGCCTTTGAATTCAGCTCTCTGTATACATGTTTAAAAGAAAGGGAGGTGAATTTTTAGAATAAATGATGAATGGATCGTAAGACCACTTGAAATTGGGGAGCCAAAATTTGTGAGCATTGTATAGCCCAATCCACCACTACTTTTGAATCACCAAAGCATTGTAAATTTGTTAAACCTTTGCTATGGGCCACATATAAAATTGCCCATAGGGCAGTTAATTCGGCCTTATTGTTGGAGCCATGACCGAGCGCAAATTTAATTAGATACTTCTTTTCCAGGCTGAGTTGGAGGGTGGCTCCTACACCAGCAAGAGGAGGAGACCCTTGACTGGCTTCGTCGAAAAAAGCCCAAGGCATGTCATGGTTTATGACTTGGGGCTGAATTATCCTTAATTTCTGCACTTTGGGTGGAAACTTGTGTTTGTTTGTCCACTGAACAATTAAAGCCGAAGTCAGTTCCTCTGGGATAGATTTTCCATGAAAAATTGTCGTGTTTCTTGCCCACCAAATTCCATAAGTGCAAAAACAAGGGAAAGCAGCAAAGGTGCTTACCCTGGGATTTCTCCACCATTGTTTCATTCGAGATAGAACACTATCAACTGCTTCAAGTTGAACTATATTAAATGCATAGACCACTCGTTCCATACCGACTCTGCATAAGAACAAAAAAGGAAAAGGTGAGGACCAGTCTCAGCATTTATTCCATAGAGAGAACATCGACTCGGACCTTCCCAACCACGTCTTTGAAGATTTTCCCAATTAAGGAGTCTATTGTTTAGAGCCATACATAACACAATTTTTTCTTAATTGACAAGGAGCTTTCCATAAAAGATTCCACCATTCCTCTTTTTCTACTGAACTGGTTTCCTCCATAAATGCTTTGTAGCCCTGTTTTGATGAGAAGGATCTAGAAGTAGTGTTTTTTGTCCAAACCAACGAGTCTTCAGTCTCCTGGTATAGATGGATGAAATTATTAACCAATAGGCGCACAAAGGAAGACCATTCCTGTGATTCTTCCTCATTGAGCCTCAGACAAACTGCCGATTTCCAACCTGAAGATCCCAACACCTGTGGATAGGAAGTAGCTGCATCTGCTATAGAGAAAATATGATTTGAATGTAAATTATTTCGAAGCCCCTCCGAGAGCTTATAATTTTCTCCAGCCCCAACCCAAGGGTCCTGACCAATTCTGACATGATTTCCATTACCAATATTCCAAGCAGTCCAATTTCCAATCATAGGGAAAGATTGGACGAGAGCCTTCCATCCTTGTGAGCCATTTTTGTGAGATTTGGTTTGTGAACGGAACCATGTCGATACTGAAGTTTCTGGAAAGTATTTTGCACATAGAATTCGTCCCCACAGAGAGCCGGGATTCTCAGCAAGTCTCCATAATGACTTTTTAGCTAAAGATAAACAAAAGATAGGTAAATTTTTAATTCCCCAGCCTCCCAGATCTTTAGGTAGAGCTAAGGAAGTCCATTTTGTTAAATGAATTCTTTCATTCTTTTTACTGGCAGTCCGAAGAAAAGAGAAACATTTTTTTTTTTGAATTTTGTGAAGAATTCCTTTCGGAATGGCTGCAATAGTGGCCCAATACACTAGAATACTTTGGAGAACAGATTTAAGGAGGACCAAAAGACCTCCTCTGAACAGGCAATGATTGGTCCAATGCATGATTCTTTTTTATATTTTTTGATAAAGCCATAGCGAGTCCCTGAAAACATAGGAATTTGGTTTAAGGGAGAAGCCCAAATATTTGAACCTAGTCACCCACTCTGAGAGAGGAAAGGGTAAAGAAGATATGAGGTTGGATAACAAATACCTTGAAGAGATGTTATGAATCAGATATGACTTGTCATAACTTATCAGCATTCATGTAGCCTTTTGATAGAGGTCAAGAATCTTATTTAGATATTTTGCATTTTCTTCTGAGGCATCACCAAATAAGAGGATTTCGTCAACAAAAATAATATGAGTCATATATTCACATCCCACTATGTGGATTCCTTTAAAAGTTTCTGAATCTCGAGCTTGTTTGACAAGACGACTTAAAGCTTCAACAATTAAAAGGAAAAAAAAAAGGAGACATAGGGCATCCCTGACGAAGCCCTCTAGAAGGATGAAAAAAATCATAGGGGGAACCGTTTATAAGGACAGCAAAAGATGCAGATTGAATACAGCCCATGATCCATTCCACAACCTCCAAATCCATCCCAATCTGTATTAATAAGAGCCTCAGAAAAGTCCAGTTAACCTTGTCATAAGCTTTAGATAAATCTAATTTAAGTGCAAAGGAGGCTTTTTTGTTGAGATGAACAGAGTGAAGAGCTTCTTGAGCCAAGGAAAAAACATCATGAATTTGTTTCTTATGTAGAAAACCAAACTGTTCTTCTGAGATAATAATGCTCAGAATGGGCTTCAAACGCTGTGCAATTATTTTCGAAATAAACTTGTAAATCATATTGCAACATGAGATAGGACGAAAATCTCCAAAAGAAGAGGGGTTTTGGCTCTTAGGGATAAGTGCAATAAAGGTCGAGTTAATAGAGCCCAGGACCTTTCCGGATCTTTGAGATTCCCTTAAAACTTTTAGCAGGTCATCTTTTAATAGATCAAAAAAACCAAGGTAAAATTCGATGGTCAAACCATACGGGCCTGGGCTTTTATCCTTTTTTAAAGATCGAAGAATATGTTCAAGTTCAACATCATCAACTTCTTTTTTAAGGACGTAATTCATTTCTTCTGAAATCATCTGAGGAAAAAGATTAAGGACTTGAAGAATTTCTTGAATCGGGCAACCTTCCGGGGCTGAGAAGGCATCCTTGAAATGATGCAAAACAGCTATTGTTTTTTCCTTAAAGAACTTACTTTTATACCATTTGAATTATGAATCTCCTGAATAGTGTTTTGATTGCATCTATGGGATTCAAATCGATGGAAAAAATTTGTGTTATTACCTCCTTCCTGAATCCAGATTGCACGAATTTTTAATCGCCATAGTTAGTTCTTCCTTCAGGAGAAGGTCATGTCGCTTAATTCATCTCCAAGGATTTTAAGGAGTCAATTTCTGCTTTAGAGAGAATACCATTGTTATTAGAATTATAGAGGATGGAAATATCAGCTTCAGTCTTTTTTAAACTTTCTTGTTGATTGGCACGAAAATTTTGAAACCATCTCCTTGTCACCTTTTTTATATTAGCAATGTTAGTTTCCCATTGTTTCATATATGGAATGGACTGATCCAAGGACAGATGAATCCAAGAATTGGAAATTAGAGACCTGTACTCCTCCTCTAATAACCAATCCAGGTTGAATTTAAAGGGAGAGGGAGGTTTCGGCTCAGGGACATCAATAGACAAAATAATAGGTAGATGATCAGAAAAACCACCATCTTTTACCCATGACTGAATTCTAAAATGCCCGTCTAGGAGGCCATCCAAAATAATAAATCTATCCAGTCTCTTAGCTACAACATCATCATTTTTACGCTTATTTCGCCAATTAGTAGGGGCAAGTTTCTGACGTTGAACATCCACCAACTTATAGGAATCTAACAGAGACATAAATAAAGGGGCCAAGGGGTCAACTCTAGCCGAAACCCCCCAAACCTCCTATTGAGACAAGGTAAAATTAAGGTCGCCTCCCAAAATCATGGATTGTGAAAGAGCGACTTCAGAGGAGAGCAGAGACGACCAGAAGGTTCTTTTTTCAGAGCAGGGACCATAAATATTAATTAAAGAGAAGGATAAACTAGACTTATGGTCAATGCAAGAGGAACTAATATAGGTCGGGTGGAAATTAAAGGAGAGGACCGAAATGGAAGGGCAACAAGTTGTAACCAAGCCTCCAGCCTGCCCCACAACATCACTATATGCGAAAGACCAGTCTTTTAACCATTTTGACAAAAAATCCAAAGCACGGGAACCTGAAACCTTAGTATTTTGCAGAAGAAGGACATCTGAGGAAACGATTTGTACTAACCGTTTGAGGGATAATTGAGAGGGGGCGCCCCCAAGACCCCGCACGTTTGGTGAAAGGACTTTCATAAGAGACCCTTCTTTGGGCCTTTCCCTGTTCCAAGGGCCTGCTGAATATTTTTTTTTCCTACCTCCACAAATATCCACAGAAGCCTAGTTCTGTGCTTTAGACAGGTGGGTCTTTCGAACTAAAATGATTTTAGGTGTCGGATCAATATCCAGTCCACCCTTAACAGCAATGTCAAAACTATGAGTGGAGCGTGAATGCAGCTTTGATACATAGGATGGAGAGGGAGGGGGAAGGGTTGATTCATGGGAAACAGTTGGTGGAGACTCTACCAGAGGGGGAGATGGAGGAGAGGGCATGGGAGGGGAAGGACCAGAAGAAACAAGGAGAGGAAGGGAAACGAGAGGGGAGGAGGATGAAGTTCCACCCTTTTCATAACAATGAGGAAGATTATTATTGGATATTAAAGAAGGGGAAAGGGAAATATTGGACATACCTTTGCCAGCAGAAGTCTCGTCAACATGGACCTATAGAGGAACATCCTTTATCTCCTCAGAAGCACAAGACCCAGGGACAGGAGAGTCAGTCTGAGATTTATGGCCAGGATCAATATTTTTCCATACCTTTTTTATATTTAGGCCTAGATAGGTCAGGATGCGGGAAATGCATGGCAAGGTGGCCAACCTGTCTACATAAGAAACATCTGAAAGGTAGTTTCCAGTAATCAAGCTTCTCTTTCCATGTACTCCCATGCATTTCGAGAATGATGCCTTCGAATAAACCTTCCTAAACGTCTAATTCTACTTGGATCCTAGTGCATCTACGGTCCAGTTTTGTGTCCCAGTATTCGCCAGGGCAATGAACATGCCTAGTTTATTTCCAATTGCTTCAAGAAGGTGACATTGCCAGAAAAATTGAGGGAGCCCCGGCAGGATTACCCAAAATCTTTGCAAGTTTTGAGGGGCATGTTCAGCATTGAAATGAACGTCCCAATTCTGTAGAACAAGGCCAACCGGACCCCAATTCCACACACGATCAGTTATATATATATATATATATATATATATATCTAGCACAACACCAGAAAGACATGGGGTTGTACCTGAATCAACTAGAAATATTCTTAACATAAATAGGTTTGGCTGGCAAAGAAAAACAACATTTCTTCTAGAGTCAAACGCTACAAGAGGGATCCGATCTCCAATTTTACGGGAAAATCACAGTGAAATCATGGGTGGAAATTAATATGTTCTTTGTGCAAGGAGAAGCATGGAGCTTGTATTCAATGTAGCCATGGAATGTGTGAATTTGCAGCTAATTATTAGGAAAATATGCCATCGGTCTTCTTCTGGAAGAATTGCACCTGCTCAAGATTTCAACCTTTATGCCTTTGTGTCATACACACATTAAACTGTATAAGAGCAATATACGGCAATATTGTAGTTTTAATTTATAAAAACATGCTACTAAAGTTCTAAGTTGTTGAAAGAGGCTTAAAGTTATAAGTTGTTGAAAGAGGCTTAAAGTTATAAGTTGTTGAAAGAGGCTTAATCATGTAGAAGTTTGTAAAGCATGTCTGAACAAAATGCCAGGCTACAAGATTATATCAAAATAAAAAAAGAATGCATATGTGCAAAGGACATATTTTCTTGGATCATTCATAGAACAAGAGAATACAAAGACGATAACAATAATAATATTGCAGTAGGAAAATGGCGTGGAAAGGACAATTGTCATGATATCTCAAAGAGCTCCATTCATATTTGTTAAACCTCGCCATTCATTGCCTCTACCAGAGACTTCATTCTCTTTAATTATACAGACTTGATGGCCCTAAATCCAATCTTTCCAATTTTGATTATATGACAATGGGAAATAGCTCTTGGAGAATGGAGAGAATTTTAATTTTAATTATTATTTATTCATTTTTTTTGTGGTAGGGTGGTTTATATATATATATATAGTGCTAGTAGGTGGGTTTCAAGGTCTAGATTTTGAAACTTGTCTCTGATACCATATGTGAGGCCATAACCTAGTTCCTCTATCTAAACCAAATTTATCGTTAAATTTAATTACAATAAGAAGAAAATATAGCATGTTTATAACTCTACATTTACTTGATAAAAACATACAAGTAAAATTTGATCAACAACATATTAAACATGTAATACTTTTCATTTGCAGCAATTCACATAAATAAAACAACAAATGGAAGAATACATGTTCCAATGGCTTGGTTGGGATGCTCCTGACTCTGCTGGGATGTTCCTTCTAGCTACTCGACTAAATTTACCTCCCAACCAACTAGGAATGCTTTCCTAGCCCAAGGAACCTCCATAGGTTTCCTAACCCTCTTAGCCCAAGTCCAATAAGTTGTAGTGTCCAAGTTAAAACAAACTGTTGATTTTTGGTAGCATCGAATGTGCTCTAAGCCTTGAATTTTGTGGAGAGGCTTAGACACATGCATTACAAATAACCTAGAAATCATTTGGGAAATTCCACCCAGAAACAATTTTATAAGAAAAAAAATATTTTTAATGAGGACCCTAAGTCTAACTTAGAAAATTAAAATAATTAATCAATATTAATATAAACAGTGGGTGAATCTTCTAGAAAAAGAAGATCAAGTAAAAATGTAATCTTAGTCATTAATTAGAGATCTAATCTCAGTCGTTGAAGTCTCAACGATAAGACTATAAATAAATACATGAGAGTCATTTGTAAAACACATCGAGTCAGATACTCAGTTGCACTAGAAGATCGATTTTCTCACTCGCTGAAGTTCGGCATGAGAAATCGATTCAGAGGGAGAGTTGCAGGGTGGAGATAGAGAGGAATCAGCAAGGTTTGAGTGTACAGATCCGAAAGAGAGAAGAAGTACAAAGGAAGGACTACACAGAGGCAGTGACGCAGTAGCAGTGACAGTGCAGAAGCTGTGACGTTGGATCTGCATAGAGGCCGACGCAATTAGACGCGAAGGGTCTCAGAGGCTCTCCAGGGTCAAAAATTCACTGAAAAGCAAGTGAGGAATTAGATTTTAAATTTCCCATAATATTTCTCTTTTGTTCTGCTAATCGTTTTATGTACGAGATATTTTTGCTAAAGAATAATAAAAGAAACCCTCATTTGTTGCAACAGTTTTCCCGCATTGGGTTTTTCTGGGGACAGTTGTCCAAAAAAAATTGTGTCATTCATGTGCTAGTATTTCTTTATATTTTTCTCAACGTTTTATTAGTGATTACTGCAGTTGAATTTATTTCAATATTTACTGAAATAATTTCTGTAAATAACTTATTGAATAATAAATATGAGAAATAATATCAGATACTGCAGTAGAATTTAATTTTAGAAATTTTCACATGGTATCATAGCTAGATCGGGAAAAGGCACAAAATAATCTACGTTGAGGGGAAGTCGTGGTGATGTATCTTAAGAGAAAATTGAACCCCATAAGGGTTACACAATTTTCTGCAAGGACTTCCAGAGAAGGAAAAAGCACGATGGGAAATCATGACATCTCAGAATTATCTTATAGGTTGGAAAAGGAATTTTCTTGTTTATCTACTTCATCATCAGTTGATGATTGGTACATTGATAGCGGGGCTTCATCACATATGACTAGGGTTCGAGAATATTTCTTGAGCTATCAAGAAGAAAGGGCGAGCTTCCTTATTACTATGGGAAACAAAACAAAGTGTACCCCATTGGGAAGAGGGGCCATAGCATTTCAGACAGAATTAGGAGATAATCTTCAGGCCACAAATGTGTTGCATGTGCTAGGATTGGGAATGAACTTGCTTTCAGTGTCCAAGTTTCAGGACAAGGGATATGACATGTACTTCATCAGAAGAAAAGTATACATTCAGCATTACAACTGGAAGAAGAAGGCTCAGATTGGAACTCGAAGCAACAAAATTTATAGGTTGAAACTTGAGTCTCCAATGGAACTGGTAGGTAAGAATCTCAGTGTAGATAGAGATATGAATGATCTATAACACAGAAAAATGTGGCATCTACACCATGGAGCTCTGAGAATGCTCAAAGAAACAGTTTGAGGAGTTCCAGTCTCGAGTACCATGCATGATGACATATTAATGCAGGAGCATCCTGGTTAATTGTCATTTTGTATTTGGGTGATTTAGGGGGTGATGTTTTTTTAATTATTATGGACATTTTAAATAAATTAAGAGGAAAATTTGAGTGTGAGGTTTATTTTAAATATTCTCTTAATAAATTGAGGATATGAGTGGAGTTGGGTTGGATATATATTTTAGGGATTATGAACTCCTTAAATTGAACTTAGTTGAGTCAAAGGATGGATAAAGCTATTTTAGAATTTGGTTGAGTTATTTGTGGAGGAAATCATGGATTCAAATTAATCCACAATTATGTATAAATATGAAGCTTTGTGTGAGGATGGAATATAGATATAGAGAATGGAATAGGATAGCGGAAAAAATGTAGAGAAGGATAGTGTGCCAGTGTGAAGAATGGTGAGGGCCATGAAGGCAACAATTGTAATATTCAGCCAAAAGGGTTCAAATCTGTAATTTTCTTGTTGTTATTATATGCCAGTATTTTGTTTGTGTTTGGTGCTCTCTTCATATATAATTGTATTGAAACTAAGTGGTTTTTTTTAATATTTTGATGAGCATTTTCATGTAAAAGGAACACACACTCTATTGTGCGCAATATTCTATTTTATGCAGAATTTCTGCATCATTTGGTATCAGAGCCCAAAGACCTAATTAATTTGTGCAGCCACGGATGAGAGATGAGTGTGTTGTGCATAAACCATGTGTGAGCCTGCAGCGATGTGGATCTGCATGTAGATGCATAGGAGGAGCCATGAATGTGCAACTGGAACAAACACCGATGGTGAAATCGATCTCAGATTGGAAAACCTCAGATTGCGTAGACTAGACGTGGCTAGTAGAACATATGGCTTCAACGTAAAAGTCAAAAGCTGGAATCGAACCAGCGTAGAGTGGCAAACAACTTCTGTAAGTTGGAACGCAAGTTTCCAATGCTACCTGTCTGGTGAGAGTTCTATTAATATTTATGCCTACATTTGCATCAGAATGCCGCATCTTCCTTGATCATGTGTTGGGTTGATAATATAAGCCAGTAATCAGAGATAGAGACCTTTGGGTATATATATTGTGGCCTGTATATTTTATTTTATTTTCCAGTGGCTCAAATTTCACATTGAAAGGAGATAACTGATGTAAAAATCCTTTATGGAAAAATTAGAGAGCATATGAACTCCATCCATTTGGAGAGTTTGGTTTTTTTTTATAATGCAATTTGTTGCTACTTTGAAAATTTAGCGTGTGCCTTGTTACCTCTATCAAATTTTTGGTATGAGGCATTGTGGACCTGTTGCAATATTGGAGTTGTGAACCAGTGCCAGAGGAGCGATGTGGCAGGGGGCAAAGGAGATTGATTCCAGCCTGCGTGGAGGTCATGGAGGCTATGCCTGAGATCCGTTTCTCATTAGTGTGGCTTTAGGTGTAGAAGCATCCAGTGTCACACACGAGTATTTTTTTTTGGATACAAGATACACGATACAATATGTTGAAGCAGATTTTACAACGGAGGTCAGTACATATGACGACTTGATCCTCCTTGTCAATGAACTATTTACTTTCATAGAGCTCCTGACATTGCATCAACATCTCCTCTATCTTAGTAAGCATCTGCAACTTCGTTGTTGTCTTATTCGATTGGAATATAGTTCCCCATTGGAGTGGGAACTGCACAAATTGGGGGTTGAATATGTATGAGTGGAATGTTTTGTCCTGAAGAGACCAGTTTATGCAGAGCCCATGCGAACCCCGCAAGCTTTTGGATCCATGGTTAATAGAAAAAGAAACAGATTCATGGTTGGATGCATGGGATGAGTCACTCATTATAGAAATCGTGTTGACTACAGCAATTCGCTCTGCCCTTTAGTAATTCTGGCCCATCAAAAATGGGGAGGAGAAGTCACATATTTCTTAGCTTCTTCTCTCGACCTCCAGATGTAGGCATTATTTTCTGTTGATTTCGTTGTTTCATTAATGAACCCCTGTGGCTTCAATTCTGTACTACAAGGATTGTACCAGATCTATGAGTTGCGTTGGTCGTTGTGGAGAACCATACCATATCAATCATTGAAAACCACTGGAACCATCATTTTGCGCTAGAAGGGAATAGATACGTTGTTTAAATAATTCCACTGTCGGTAAAGAAAAACCATGAGATCACCTTGGTTGTCACAAATCCTCTGCAAATTATAATGAGGGTCTTTCTATGAATGTCAAGCAAAAAGGAGCCAAATTTTGCCAGGAATACAAGAGAGAGGGGTTAGATTATTTCACCCACAAGGAGACTCCAAGGTAAGTGCTCATTGAATGAATCAATACTCATTGATTAAAGGTGTTCTTAAAAATTGGATGATTCAATTTCCCTTGTCATACTCGAGAAGTTAATTCTTTTGTAAATTTTATGAAAGAGTGAAATCAATCCAAAGTTTAAGGAATGGAATTGAAAACCATCTCGGAAATTGATGTGCAAATATGGTTCGAGCGCGGTTGTGGCATATCATTTTGAGGTTGTGATAACTAAGATCTACATGGAGGAGAAAGCCTATAAAGGAGCATCTATGATTTCCATGAGTTAAATATCATGATTGATCGTTGCTTGTAGCACATGTGAAAGTGTTCACATTGTTCTATTCAGAAGATAGTGCGGTTTGTGTTTGTTGCTGCCAGAGAAATATATTGATGCCACCATGTTAAAAGAAAGTTTTGGAAAACTCCTATGGAGGAATTGTTTTCTGCACTAAAGAGAGACGGTGTTGCATGAGAAACATCATTGCAAAGAAGGAGATGCATGGAAGTGCAGGAAAACTGTATGCCCTAAGATGGTGAGCGTGTTGAAGAGGTTATGGTATATTTTTTTTTGAACAATGTCGATGAAGGGCATGTGAATATTCACAGTGATAAGAATGACATAGAGAAATGAAATCTGGAGAGTTGAAATTGCAAAGAAAAGGTTTAAGGGAACGTAAGGTATGAAAATTCATTTAGAAAAGGTATTTGAAATGTTGAAAATTAAATGGTTTATTTATTTTCATCATAAAATAAATCTTGGGAAAATTGGTTTTCATTTCGATTTAAAATCTTAAGTATCATGTGATTAAAAAAAAGTGATAAGGGGAGATGATGTAATTAGTGACTTATGATATTATCATAAGAATGGAGTATGAGAGAGAATTGGTAGAGTGAATATTTTACATCATGAGAATGTATTAAGGGTGGATGTTCATTGGTATATTGTATAACTTGAATTAGAGTCAAAATATCCACTATTGTAATCATTAGGTCAAGCTTTGAAGTCAAATAAGATGTCAAGGTCAAATGGAGAAATTTGGATAGTTTGAGTCAAGTTAAACTATTGAGTTATTGTACAAAAGGGTGCATTTTTCATCCAAAATGAAGTTTGATGTCAGGTCTAGAGTCAAACAGGCTTAAATCAAGTCAAAGGTTTGAATGTAATTGGGTGGATGATCGGCGGAGCCCGACACCCAAAGAGTTTGGTCATTATAACGCAATAAATACTGAAATTGTTGTTTGCAGCAAAGAAGAGCAAGAGAATTGCCCAAAAATGATTCCAAGAAGAGAACTGAAAGATACCAAGCGCTGGAAGAGAGTTTGCATTGTTGGATGGAAAGTATGAAGGCTTTCTGAAAAGGGGATTTGAATGAGATCCACAAGTGAACAGATGAAGTTCACAAAGGAGGAGAAGATGACTGTCGATAGTCATTTCAGAGGTTCTGAGGAAGACCACAAAAGAAGAAAGAAGAAGGAAGATGCCAAGGCAAATGGCATATGGAAGTAGTTGACTGATGAAGAATGTGAGACAGAGAAGGCTGAGATAGAAGTTCATCTTGAGTTATTGATGGAGTTGTTGCAAAGAAATAAGAAAGACCAGAGACATGGTTGGACCATGAGGAAGAAAGTGAAATGGCAGAGACTACAAAGTAAAGAGGAATCAACAGGTAAATATGCATTTAACAGAAGAGTTGAGAAAGCTTGAGCAGATGATGAGTATGCAATTGAGATGTGAAGAACTCAGAGAAGCTGAGTTAGAAATGGAATTTTCCATTTGTGGACCAGAATAGGGTGAAATTCTGGGTGAAGAGGATAATGAGAAAGATCTCATGGACTATTGGAATAGTTTAGAACATTTTGAAGATATGTTGACGAGGGAAGCAGATGAGGCTATGAAGCCTTGTATTTTTAAATCTCATAGTTTGTGTATGTTTGCAGGATGTGGAGGAGATGATGGACAGTCTGGTGAAACTGTCATAGAGATGAATAAAGCTCTTAAGGTGAAGTATGATGGAGAATTCCTTCTAGAGGAGGAAGGTACTGATTTATTGCAGTAGAAAGAATTCATAAATGAATTCCTGTTTGGTGTAAGACAACCAGTTGAAGTTGTTATTGAGCAGAGGCATAATGAAATGCCATAGTGATATTCCAAGGAGGTAAAAAAATGAATTTGTTTAATGAAATTGATGAAAGAGTTTTGCAACGTGATGATACAGAAACCAAGATACCTCTGGAGGATTTCCAGAAGAAGAATGAAACTGAGAATGAAGGTTGTGATGAAATTCTGGAAAGATTTCATATGGAAATAGAGTTCTTGGAATGATGGCTCAAGGAACCTGAAGGGGAGATGAAGCTTGCAGAACCTGATAAAGAAGAGATTGCAATTACCATGCATGATAAAGATGAAATGTCTCTAAATTTTATAGAGTTACATGAATTTTTTAACTCTTCAAATAATAATGTGGTTGTAGGTAGAGAAGGCAACATTAACAAATATGATGTTGAAATCAAAGGAATTGAGCAGAAAGTATTTGAAGATGAGATGAAAGATCAAGAACAACAAGGAATTTATGTCCTTAAATACATAGTATTAATCTAGCAAGATGAAAGTAGCTAGCAATTCAAAAGAGGATTTACTAAAATCCAGAAGGTCTATGATGGGAGATTGTTGCTTGAAGCATAAAAAGAGGTCGAAAGGTCATTTATTTTTAAAACTAATAATTTGTTGATGAATGCAGGTACAACACCGGATGAGAAATTTGTTACTATAGCGGCAGTCAATGACTATAGTTGTGATCAAGGAGAAGTTCTTGATTATTCTTCATTTCAGAAAGTTGAGTGTTTAGCGCAATTTGAGACAGAAGCATCAGACAAAGAGGAGTTACTCCAAGGAATTGGCGAAATAAATTGTTGGAGAGGCCGATGGAATCCGGTTGATAGAATGAGTGATGCTGATGTAAAGCCAGTTCGAGATTCTTTCAAAGTTTGGAGACCTAGAGAATGGGTATCAACGTTTCTACGCAATTGTATTTCCAGAAATAAAGATGATGTGGTATGGAAAAGCGAGAGTTACATTCAATAGTATTCTGAAAATACTATTCTGGGAATTCTGTGCAAAATTACAAAATGGAGTTGATACTTTAAAAGCCCAGCGGCAAAACAGAGTTTGGAATCCTGGAGGTAGCAAGTCATTGAGACTTGTGGCTATCGCATTATTACAGAAAAGTGACAGACCTCATAGATAGGAGTCTATGGAAACTTCTTTACATGGGGAGTCTGATGCAGGAGCATCCTGCACTAGTACATTTGGGGGAAATTCCGACACTTGGTTCCAACACTTTTGACCAAATGTCGGAAATTTCCCCAAATTTTTTCAATCCCGCCCGAAACCGTCGCTATACCAACGTTTAGAGAAAAGTGTCGCAATACCAACACTTAGACAAAGTGTCGCAATTGCGACGTTTGGAGGAAGACGTCGCAATTGCGACACTATGACCCAAAGCGTCGCTATTGCGACGACTACCTCCAAACATCGCAATTGTGACACTTTGTCTAAGTGTCGCAATTGCGATGTTTGGAGGTAGCCGTCGCAATAGTGACGCTTTGGGGCATAGTGTCGCAATTGCGACGTCTTCCTCCAAACATGGTAAAAGACCAGAAAAATGGTTGGCTTATAGAGCAGCGCAAGGAGTAGTTCATCGAGGCACCTTTGCGATTGTGCATAATTTGGAGAGAAAATAGTAATAATGAGAGAGGTTCCTTTAATTGCATCTTTGATTTGTGAAGGTATGGATTGTCAAGCCTGAAATTCTATGCTGTCGAGAAAGACTCGCAATCCTCTAGAAACAAGACTGTTGTGAAGATGCCTAGCGAAGAAACGGACATCGGGTTCACGACTGTTGATGAACACATCGTAGTTCGGCGAAGAAGGCACCAAGGAGGGTATTCTCAGTGAATGAGGGATTGTGTGTGCATTCTGCATAAGAAATTGAGAAAGATTGAATAAGGCCCTATTAAAAGAGCAAGTATAACCACGCTTTGTCTATTAAAGGATGGCGGAATTTGCCTAAAGCTTACTCCCTGCCTATTTGAAGTAACAAACGTTGGTTTTTTAAGTGGATGATCGATGGCGTAGCTTGATCTCTATGGACAAGGAAGAAACCAGAGTTAATTGGCATTGAAACTTTAAAGCGTAACCTCGAAGCGGAGATGAAACGGAACTGCGATGCATAAACAGTAAAGGTGGTATTCGAGAATGGGTTATGGTTTTCGCACAGGTCCACTAGTGGTAAGCTGTATTGAAATAAAAAACGTGATACCACAAAGAAAATGCCACGTGTCCCTAATCAGATTTGCAAAACCGCGAGTTTCGCGTTATTTCTGAGCATTAACGCTCGGTGAGAAAAAAAACGCGAAATTTCTCAGTGATTGTCCGATTAACGCTTAGGGAGCGACACCATATGGATCGTTGGATCCGCTCAACGTTTAAGCAAGGTGCGTTTATATGAACGTGGGCCCGAGCATCTGTTTATATGCCGTGATTTTAATTCAAATCGAAAACATAAAGGTGGTAGGCCTATATCAATGTGTTTGCGAAGTTAGCGCCCATATGAAATATATGTGGGGCCGAGTAATATTATATAGGGTTCGGGGTTAATCACAATCGAGGCTTATGAAGTTGAATGGTATGATTAAATTTCAAGAAATGGTATATGCGTTAGGCCAATATATATATATATATATATATTTGCATAGTTGAAGGCGAAAGCTTGGTGGACCGTAAGTACAAGTTGAATGTCGAGTTAAATGATATATGTAGATTTACTATATATGTATGGGCTCATAACCATATAGTGAAGGTAAAGCACTCCCGCACAAGAAGCATACCTTGGGTGCATCGTTTTATAACCATTTGTGTAAAAGGGAAATGAAATTGACTATGGTTGAGACCATAGGTTGAGCCTTTGACAAGAAGCTCCCAATAATACTCAGCACTATTTCGATAAAATAAATAAATAGAAAGAAAATAAAATAAAGAAAAGATAAAATTAAAAATACAAATAAAATACAATTTTTAATTAAAACATAAAAATAAAATAAATAAATAAATAGAAATAAAATAAAATAAAGATTAAAATTAATTAATGAAATAAAATAAAATTAAAATTAAATTAAATAAATTAAAATTAAATAATATTAAATTAATAATTATTATTTTTATTAAAAATAAAATCCAATATTCCATATCGTCACAAACGAACAAAATATTCAGCTCCTTCAGTTATTACACATTTTACCCCTCATATAGCACAAAATGATTCACATCTCCTCCTTCCGGCGTTCCCTTGCACCCCTGGTGCAATTGTTTGTTTATAAGATTATATGATACATGTGAGATAAAGGTTTATTATTTAGCATATATAAATAAATTTTATCAATATTGTACATTTACACTTTTATGAGGTGATTTTATAAGTAAATTCATAAATATCTCTTTTTAATCCTCATTTTACTCCATGAATATGTTTGGAAATGAAATTTCAATAGATTAATTTTCTCCTAACCTATGTATCATCAATATTGTACATTTACATTCTTAATTATGAGGTGATGTTATAGGTGAATCCATGAATATCTCCTTTTAATCTTCATTTTACTTTATGAATATGTTTGGAAATGAAATTTCAATAGATTAATTTTCTTGCTATTATATGTTTTACGAAGATATGGTGAGGAATTCTCTCTTGTCCTTCTTAGAAATAATTATATATAATTTTATTTTATTTTTCAAAATAGATTAAAAAAATTATATGAGAAAAATTATTAATTCATCAATATGTGTGTGTGTGTGTTGTGAGGAATAATTTCATAGTTCAACTTAATGGTTCATTATATAATCATGTGATCATCACCAATGATATATCTTAAAAAGCAACTGAAAAGCCATGTGTACAAAATCGATGTACACTCTAGAGAGTGGTTCTCATATCACTATGTAAATTGTTGTATGCTACTTCAACAAAATTATAAGATAAACTGTAATACACATCATATATGCACCATAACAATTGGTACAGGGTAAAACCCACCTGCCACACCTATGTACTCGATCCAATTTTCTCTATCAACTCTTCTAGCTGTGGGAGTTTCCTCCAAGGATCATAATACCCCCAAGGCCTATGCCATGCCTTCTCGCATGCGAAACTTCTTCACTTGATCGTTCTAAACCATACTATAAGTCCCCACGTTCTATGCTCTAATCCCCATCATACCTATCAACATTCAACCGCTCTTTACACACCCCGAATATAATGACTAGCCTACTCTCATTAATATATACCCCAATAAATACAAGCCACTTAGGAATTAAACCCCAAAACCTTGGGCTCACTCATTTTACATATTTGAGTTGATATTCGAATGTATCAACTGCTCGACCCTCAACCGTGATGTTTAATGTATGTCGACCTTATCAATTCGAACTCGGTCACTTGGTTTCAACCAAACACAAGGTCATTCACATAATTATACAGTCCTCCTTATTATAATCTCCGCCAATCATCAAATATCGTAACAAATCTCGACTTTGGTCTATAACTCAACGGTCATACATAAACCATTCTTGGCTCCACAGTAATTTACCTCTCAATCCGACGGTCGATGGAGCATCGTGCCGGTTTGGAGGATCCAACGGACACAACGAAATCTCGTGTAACGAACACGCCCAAGGGTTAATCTGCGATGAGAACGCTTTTATAATTCTGCCCTCGGCCACGTGTCTCATGGAGACATATGTCGCGTCCTTTTCACCAATTCTGCTTACCACCTCCAAACTTGCGCGATATTGCCGATTTTCCAAACGTTGGTTTTACTGTGCACTTTGGTCACGGTTCCGCCTCTTATCTTCCAGGTTCTGTCGAGATTTCTTTTATTGTACTCTGCCTCTGCTCCTTTGACTCGCATCTTCCTGTACTAGTTTTTTTTTCTTCAATTAAGGACTCGCACTCCATGAGGTTCCTTCACACGCCGGTTCTATGTACGTGGTAGCACCGATCGAACCTTGAATCGAAGGCTCGAGCACAAATCTCTATTACACTATGGTGAGATCCATAATTTGGACCTATGGACCCTCTCTACCATGGAATTTCCCACTGTATTACATGAGTCTCGACCACAACATTGCCATACCACTGTCCAATGCCACACCGTCCACTGTCATGGCGCTTAACACGGGTTATCATACAACTTTATTCGTCTGGAAATTCTTACACCAAGTTAAAATAATATCCAATGGGTTCAGGAAAGGTTATAACCTCTCGCACAGAGGCTAGTAATTCAGGAAAGGACTCGGTTCCTCTTTCAACATACAGGACCCCATTAAACCACAATTATCGAGTATGTATTCCAGACTACTATACAGTTGATTATTGGGACACAGAAACCATTCACACCATAATTAACTCGACAAATGCACAATACCATTGAAATAATTCTACAATTATGCAGTGAAGTACTTACAACTTTGGCTCGACCAGATCTTCGAATTACTTTGCCCTTCTCCTCTACTCTGTCTCTACGATAGTCCTACGCAGCGTATGTGGTTCTCTATGCAGGTCTGCCTTATTATGCCTATAAGGCTTATTTTTATACAAACCCTGAATCGACTCAACTCCTCTAATGCTCAAAACTCTTCATATCTCTAACTCTGAGACTAACCCTCTAACAGACAGAGACGGACTCCTAAAATTCGCTTAACTTCTTAAACTAACTATCTCTTCAGGTGCCCATTAATCATTTAGTTAGTTACATTTTCTTCTTTAATTAACTAAAAATAACTCAACTATGAATAAATACATGGGGAAATAAAACATGAGACCCCCCTTTACATTTATTTATGGACAAAGGTTGTTTTGAGCCTAATGCCCCTGCATCAACAATTGCCATACAACTAATTTGTTTTAGGATACATGTGGCATTCTAGGGGTAAATTCCATATGATGTGTATATCAATCTATTAGGTTTTGGTAAGTTGTGAGTATCTAAGAAACGATAAGGAATATCCATACATCATGATCTTGTAATGTGATTATAAATTGTGTCTATAATTCCATAAAATGTATAAATGATTTGTTTAAAAAAAATCAACACAATCAACCCTAAACAATGCTCATGATGTGGAATGTCATTGGCGAAACCAAAATTATGGTCACATGTCCCATTTCTATGGTAATGGTGATCATATATATGTTGTAGCGACACTTGTTGAGTAATTAAATAAATCTCAGAGTGTGACTCATTGTGCCATATTTTTTTTAAGCATGATTTGTTTTCCTAGTTTTTACTAATTTGTTAACATATTTTATTCATTTGGAAAGCTAATTAATGATGCTTTAAGTAATTAGGACCTAATGAGAGATCATCTTCACATCTTCACTGAAATATATTTGGTAATTGTAGTCACTATATGAACCGCACATGCATGCTACTTAAGAAAAATTGAAATATAAACTATAATACACATCTTATATCTGCCATAACAATTGTCATGCAACTTATTCACTTCTAGATACATATGAAATTCTTCAGGTAAATGCCATATTATGTGTATACCAATATAGTAGGTGTTGGTAAGTTATGAGGATCTAAGAAATGATAAGGTATCCACACATTAGTGCCCTGGTGAATTTTTTGCATAATTTTCTATTTGTTGTAATTTTGTTGCCTGGATTTGTTATAGATTTCAAATAATACAATTATCTACCAATTGTTCTTTATAAAGAAGAAGTACAATAAGTAGTCACCTAAAAGTGAGCCATGTGAAAATATTGGTAACATGAATAACCTGGTAAGCTGTAAATGAAAAGTGAATAACCTCCACTCACCAACAGGTGGCAGGAAGGGTTGGAATTTGGATTTCTCTTTACCCGTCACACAATTTTTTTTGACGTTTTGGTCATTATTTTTCTAGTCAATAAACATTACGTTTAAAATTTTTCACTTCATTAATGACGTTCTCGTAATAAGTTAACCCTTCACCAATAAAATTTTTATTAAAAAAATTGAACGCTCTTCCATTTTCTTTGGATTTTGGAGTGTGATATATCTGTGTCATGGAATTTTAATACCTAAAGTTTCAAGAAAAATAACTGATTCTTGTCAAACTAATATTTCCTCAATATATGCTATGATCTACTAAAAATTACTTCAAAAAGAAAGTAACCTTCCAATATAAAGAAAAAAAACATGAACGAGCTTTCCCTAAATTGCAATAAATTTATGTTTATTATTAATATTGCATAATCTGTCTTATAAAAATTGCATAATCGGACTAAGAACAGATCCTCGGTGCATTTTTTATTGTTTTTGTGATTAAAATAATGAGCCAAAGAATGCTAAGGCACTCAGAGAAATCAATCTATGTATTATTTCTCACAAAATCATGTTGAGTAGTGGAGACTAAGTGCTAGATTTTTTTTGTCCTCGATCTCTCTATTAATTATGTCTATGTAGTTATAAGAATAAGAAGCCAAAGAAATCTTAGGCTTCCAGAGAAATTAGTCTCTATGTGCAGAAATTAATGATTAATGTTGACTAAATGTTATACCATTTGAAATTGCTGAGCGAAATTAATCAGGCCATGATGTACCATTTGTCAGTATCTATTTTCTCATGTATGAAAGTTGATGTACCATTGAAAGTTTAATAATTCTATTGAAAGTTATATATATATATATATATATTAAATTAATGATTAATAATAATTAAATTAAAATTCTTAAAAGACAAAATAAAAACCTAATAATCACGAACTATTATGATAATTTAAAAATATAGAACTCAGGCTGAACATAGTTACAAAGATACCAAGAAAAGAAGAGTGCATGTGCATGATAACCTCTCTCTTGACAACTTATGAACGCCATTCTCAATGAAGACTCAAGACTCAACTGGATTGGATTGTGTATCAAAACAGTAGGAATGAATCAAAGTTCAATGAATGAATGACTTGATCGAGAAAATTTATAGGGAAAGGTAACTTGACTATCAATCTACTAAACCTCACTTCCATGATTAAAAAAACACCCCCACCTTCTCAGTGGTCCCATCATGGTCCACCTATTGAAAAACAACCAACAAATATTATTTTTTATATATTTTTGCATGCCCATTGGACAATGATTTACTATGGTTTTCCTACTAAATTCCAATGGATGATTATTCAAAAATATTGAGAATTAGTTTAGTCTCAAGGCATAGCCAAGAGTCTTACTGGATAATTATAGATTACCTCTCCATTGGATGATTGTACATTTTTCATCTACTTTTTCACGTGAGTTTCAGTTGATGCTAGATCGTTGCCTTCTATTTCTTTAGTGAAGCTAAGAGTTAACTTTGATCATACATTAATAACTATACTTGCATTAATATCCATGCTTTTATACTTCCCCACTATGGTCAATGTTGATGTATGGCCTTGGCCCATTGATCTTAAAATTAACTCACTATTCATATTCAATTTTCTCCAGTTTAGCCCAATAAAATAAGGAAAACAGAAAATGAAGTCTTGATTTTTCTTTCCAGTGCTCCTACATAATACAAATACTCTTAAAAACAAATTAATATATAAATTGTCATCATTCATGCTAAAATCAGTTTGAATTTTTTTAATGAATCTTCTTACAATTAATAGATTACATTGCTCACAGAATAAGAGATAATTTAGAACTATGATTTCATAATAATAAATTACCCTAGCAGTTCAAACTTCGAACATACCTTATGAAATTAAAATATGGCAGGTTAATGAGCCAATCTAGTTTCCTCAGAGCCAATCTTGAGCTCGGCCTAAGTTTGAATGCCTTGAGAGTGCGAGTGTAAGGAACTAGACGTCTAAAGCTTTTATTTTGTGCTTGTGTAATTCACTGTTTGACCATCAAGCCAAGCCACCAGCTATATTAACACTACTTCATGTTGGGGCAGATTGGCATTCTAATTTTTTAGTGCTATAGCCGTATTTTTTCACTGCTTCACTAATCACAACCTTGGAAGTTTGCAGGGCAACATGCTTTATTCTTTCTTTGGTGTTTTATGTAAAAGAAAATATTTGTGAACTTTCTGTAATAGGAAGGGGAAAACTAAATTGATTCTAATTTTAAAATATCAATAATGATAAGTGGTAATTCCTTTATTAAATTTTTAATTTTGAGTGAGCCAAAAAAGTAACTTTCCTTACTTTTTGAGTACAGCCTTGTAATTGCAAAGAGGACTAGTGTTGCAAAATTATTGGTAAGTGGAAATTAAAGGGCGTAAGAATGTTTTCGAAAAAATTTCAAATGTCAAAATTAAGTCTTCTATCCTTCCTAGCACGTCATGGAAAACGGGAATCCGCAAATTCTAGTCGTCAAATACGTGCAAAATGCCTTATGACAGGCAAAATGGAGGACTGGTCCTATGCTGCTACATGAGTTAAGGTTTCATGTGACAGCAGGGAACCTTGTATAGCTTTTCAAGGATAGCAAAGGAGAATATTGTCAGTTAATCATCACATGAAACTTCATCACCATTTGAAAATTGTGTCCTAATTTGAAACAATAAGACTACCCAACTATTTCATTATTTAATTTAGATTGTGTAATACAAAAAAATATCCTAGATAACTTAAATAATGTAAGCAATTTTGCAAAAATTTAGTGGGGAGAACCTTCAATTACATTTATTTTTAAGATCCACTTGCATTTTAGGCCATTTTAATTAGTCTTTCATGGCTATTCTAGTAAAAATTTCAACCTCTTGTAGAAATTTGTTTGTCACTTGTACTAGAAATGCAAAAATCAAATGTATATAAAAATGATTTGAAATGCAAAAATAAAATGTGCGCTACATAAAAATGATTTTATTAAAAACTACATTAACGTCTGATATCACGCGTGCATTTGCCCTCAGCTCTTGCAGAATAGCATTCGCCCTCAGCTCTTGCAGAACAGCATTCGCCCTCAGCTCTTGCAGAACAGCATTCGCCCTCGGCTCTTGCAGAACAACATTCGCCCTCGGCTCTTGCAGAACAGCATTCGCCCTCAGCTCTTGCAAAATGGTAAGTTCTTACTGCAGGCCCTTCCTCCTATAGTAGGGTTGACTCTATTTGGTTTTTTTTGGTCAATTCCATTGGATTGTGTTAGGCTATAGGGGTCTCTCTAGATGTCTTCCAATGTTCTTTCGGATGAGTTTCAAATAGGATGTGTAAGATGTGTTTGTGCTTGCATGAATTTGACTCCACCAGTTTCACGAAGTTTAAGCTATGGATTTTAGTTCGAAAAACTCATCCATCTCAACACCTAGTAACGAATTGCCCTTGGTCTGATCTATATTTAAGGTGAAGTGCAAAGTGGTAGAGAATGGGAGATCGAAAGTCATCAACTTTATCACAAGGGTAGTACTCCAGATCGAAAGTGATGAGCTTTAGTTCTCCAAATTTGGGGATTTTATGATATTTGGGGCTTTTCTAATGACATACCAAAGGTCACATCCATACAACCATATCAAGGTCAATGTTGAGATCATTCTCATATAGATATAGGTCATTGATATATAGGGTTAATATCATCATCACTATCCATGGAAACCGAATGGTTACAAAATCTGTGATTGTGGTTGGCTCATTTATAATTATTACCCATTTACAGTAGAGCACAAAAACACTAAATATGGCCCGAGCAGAGCCTTTACAACAGGCAATGGAATTGCAGATGCTTCATCAATAACCAATAGCTCCACTTGAGAAAAAATTTTATAATCTTGGGGCTGAATATACTGCAGAGCAAACAATCGTAGTTATCATTCGTGCTCCAATATATTAATATACTTTTTACATTGAACTGAAGAAAGGGAAACAAGAAAATGCTAGACATCATACAATGCTTTGACATAAGAGTTTTGAGTGACATACTTGAAAAAAGAACTCATCCACTGATATTTATAGTCATTTGAGTTATTCAAGTTAAACACAATGTCAAGAATCAAGATTCAATATCCTCTATTATCTTCATCGCCCAATACAAGATTTAAATTTTTCCCAAAGAAACGCTTATTAAATTGGCAGCCATTATTTCTCCCTGCTTTAAAAACCCTACATTTAAATGAAAACAAGCATTGCATTTCAACTACAAAAATCTAATAGTGTTCAAGTGTACATGTGTGCATCACTTGTGTAGGGTACTCCTTTTCCACTTTCACAATATCCAAGAATGTGTGTAGTATAGTTCATATTTTTTGTGATTTAGATATTCTTGAAAAAGGAAAGGTAAATTATTTCCCATGGAAAAAGAAGGTTTTCTCTTTTTACTACTGGAAATTGTTCAACAAAGTTCCATTTCTACATGAAACTCCTATGAAACAGGAACCAAATAAAGGCCATGTCCTCAATGGACATCATTTGCCTTTGAAAATGGCCATTGCACCGTGTTGTTTCTTGTATTACATCACGATAGTTTCTTAGGTCATTTCTTGTTTCTTGAGATGAAAAACAACCAAAGAAATCGTGAAGATCCTTTCAAGAAATAAATGACCATTTCTCAATAATATCTCAACTATTTTTTATTTTATTTAGTGGTTGCTTACTTTGAGAGAAATTTGACACTTTTATAAGGAATATAACATAAAAACACAAAATGGGAAGGAATTGATGAGGCAGATGACCTTTAGTTGTTGTCAATTAAGAATTGATAATACATGATGCATGTTCTGTACTACAAACTAGATTCCTTCCTAGAGTTAGGACACAGAGTATTGAATCAAAGTTGTAGTTTCTAACTTCTTGTATCGGTTCATCAATCTTGTAATTCAAACATTGCATGTCTTCATTGCTTCATGTTTGAATAATTTGCATTCTATCGTACAATAGGAAATTAGGAATTATGATTATTATTACTTTATGGATCTGTTAAGTTACTTTTAAGTTTGCATGGTTTAGTGTGAAATTATTCTTGTGTGCCCCTAGGCCCAGGTGAAGGAATGCCAAGGACTGAGAACCATAGTTTTTAAATTGTATTGTTTCTTATACCCAAAAACCCCTCAACATCACTTCTTATTAGTTATTAAAAATAGTGTTGTAAACAATTTGAGAATTGATATAGCAAAATCTTGCACTTCTCAAGATAAAGTCCTAAAGCTAAAGTGTGATACCATGTGTAATTCAATAGCCCCATTGTCACCTCACCAACCTCTTTTCACTTCGGGCTAGCTCTCCTCCAACTCAAGGGGGGCTCTCCCTAGTATATTTTAGGGATCTAATGGCCCAACCAAACCAAGTCAAGAGCCCCCTAACTCTCTATTTTTACTACTATCAATCAAAATATTGAACAATAGGGTCAGACATGCATCCTGAAGATAAAATTGCCAGGGTATTTTTGGGTAATTTCAAAGGGAAAGTCCCAAAACACATATAATCAAGGAATTATAACGTGATTTCAAACATTAAATATCAACAAAATCATTTAAAGGATATTGAAAGGAAAAAGGTGATGGAAGATAGAAAGTGCCTTACTTAAATGCTCTAAGGATGTTTCAATAGTTGCTCCAAAAGCTTCACTTGAAGGCCCTTCAAGATCGTCTCCAAAAATGCTATACCATCAGCTTCAACAATGTTGCTCCAAAAATGTCCTCAAGGTCTTCACAACAAGTTTACTAGAAGTTGCTCCAGCAATATATTCAATAAGGTCTTCAACAAGGGTTACTTGCTCCTTTGTTTTAGCAATCCTTTAATAATGTTTTTATCCACAGATTAGCAATAATGCAAGGAATATATTTAATAAATATGAGTTGAAGTCTGCTTCAAGAAGAACCAAACTCTATTTTCAACCAAGCCCAATGTCTTCTTCCAAATAAGGTCTTCTTCTTGTTGAAGGTAAGGCTACTAAAAAAAAAGATCTATTAAGAGGATCTCCAAACAGTGCACACATCCAAACTCCTTGACGCAATGTATGCAACAACTAGCCCAAAATCTGTAACAATTTGAGGTTTGAGGTCTGCAAATAAAAGAGCTCAATAAGAGACCAAATTTCCTACTCAAATACTTCTTCAAGACCAGCTTCCTGTTGTGACTGAGATCCGCTATTTTGCAAGAGATAAATTTTATAATTTTTCTGAACTACCCCAAAATTGAGCTCAGCCTAAGGTCTACAATTTTGATATGAAGTATCAAGATCTACAAAAACAAATGTATAGGTATTCAAGATAAGAAGTTTGAAAATTTCCAACTGATTCAAGTTTTCAATTATGAAAAATCCTAAAATCCGTACTAGATTCAAAGTATAACATACACTAGCAATTGCACTGGGAGGTGCAAGGGAACCACATAAAAGAAAGAGTTGCTTGGAGGAGGAGTAACCACATGAAATGGTGAACATAGTTTCTATTAGATAAAGAGAATGCTATAGTACCATCTATCCAAGATCATCTATGGTCCCTCAAAAGCACCTTTTCGAAATTTTGGGGTAAAAATTCTAACATGTGAACCATACATGCCAATATCCAAAATAAAAGAAATTTTTTAGGTCTTCATGAAACCGAGTATGGACATAAATATCTCATCAATCTAATTCTCGTCTGTCATCTTCAATATCAATGATTTGATTTCATGATGAATATAATTTCTGAACTTATTGCTAGTTTCCAAAACCAAGCATAATGAATGGTTTGATCTGCTACCCTTGTTTCTGATACATAAATAACCAAAAGTCCTTTTCAAACAGGCTGCAACGTTTTCTTCTGATGTGTGATTTGATTTTAAAAAGGTTCTTTACAAAAAAATCCTCATTAGTAATACACTGGCATTATTTCAGAACTGGTTATTGCTTGTTCAACCAAAGTTTACAAACCCTGCAAACAGGGACTGGACCATTATGTGATCTGCTAAAAAATATATTTAATGTAGTATACATGTAGGGGATTTTTCTCATCTGCATGAGCTAGATTATTAGGATTTCTCTAACCTACCCTTATGTTAAGGATCCCCTTTGACAACATAAAATCCACTATTTTTTTAAGACTCTTGTCTCAAATACTAATTTGCATGCCAAAGATTACTCTCATAGTGTGTAAAAATTTAGCTCTCAAGGAAAATGGAATTGCCTATGAGCATAGATATAAAATGGGAAAATTTGTGCCAAATAACACAAGGAGGAAAGTCAGAGCCTTCACTAAAGCTTTTGGAGTCCCTTTATTTTACTATTATACAATTTCTCTAGCTCTTCACGGCCTCCAACCTCTTCCAGTTCCTGTGAAACTCAAAAATCAATAAACTATCAATACATCTTCACCTAAGACCACGCATGAATAACTCTAAACACATTTGAAATACAAAGATACAAACGGTTATAAAGGAAGAAGCAAACTCACTTTTGGTCCAAGGAAAAGACCATATGGTACACCATTAAACTTGTCTGCATGATGAAGTTGCAGTGGCATTTATAAAAATCTGTATGAGATCCGCTACTTACTGGAAAGAAATATATGTCTAACTCACAAATAAATGAAGCGATATATAGAGCTATGATAAGGAAATTAGGAACAAACCTGATGTGCAGCTGCTACCTTAAGAAGATATGGAACATCAGCAATAGGCCCAACAAGAAAGCGGCGATGAACAAGACCATCATGGACAAACATATATTCCATCCCAAAAACGGTGATACCAAGCCCCTGAGGAATTTTTCAAAATGTACGGTAGGTTGATAATAGAGTGACTAATATACTGTTGTTGAAAATGACCTTGACATAGTTGTTAAATCAAACTTGGTTTAAATTTACAGTGATCATATCATTCTTTAAAGAATATTGTCAATTTAGTACTTTTGTGAATTTCAATGGTAGCAACAGTAAAAACAGAGGCCAGTACTTACAGCACCAAAACAAAGGCCTGGCATAAAGCCTTTGTTAAAGAATCCATAAGCCAGTAATGCAATGGCCAGACGAGCGTTGATAATGGAAAACATGTCATTCAACTCAAAAGGTCCCTCCCTTGGCCTGTGATGAGACTGCCCAAAGAAAATGGATTTTCAATTACAATCTAAAACTAACATCTCAACAGTCCTGTAATCAATGGAACAAAAGGGGATTGCATAGTGCAAAACATATATGCTATATTACAGCTGGATTGTTTTTTTTTTTAAGTAATTCTTGGTCCACCTTTCTGTAAACTATAGTTATACCTCATGCATATGCCACAGCGAAGCATGCCAGAGAGCTCGGTGAGCCCAGCGAGCCTAGTATTCCATTCCAACCTATAAAAGCACATTTGGAGTCATTATTTTCTGAATATTTAGTTCCAAATCTAATACCAACAGCTCAAGTAAAGAAATTGCACATACCATGGCTCCCACTGCTAATGAAAATGTGCCAAACATCTCTATGTAGGGAATCTCTGCACCTTGCATACAAATTCCATCAGAGAACAAGCAAGGTAATATACCCATGTCATCTCATACATATGAGCATAAAGACAAGAGTGACAGAACTACTATAATATTTATTTGCAATGATAATGGTTAGCATCATTGAGTACGAACTCAAAATTCATGTTGAAAAAAAATTATTAAATACAAGTATTTATGTGACTGCCAAAGAGAGCATGACCTCAAGCTTAGCAAAGCACATGTTAGGTAAGAATAATGTAACTGAACAATGTAGAATTATAGTTGTTATGATGAAATAGATCCAGCATTTTTGTCTAGGCCAACTAAATTTAGCTATATTGCAACATTGAGTGAGAGATACCATATAAGTTCATCATAAAACTCATGGTAAACATTTGTAACATGAAGATATCTATACGATCAGTATGCCTAGTGGTTATCACACTGTTAAAAGGAGAATCAATCTGCTTACAAGGATAATATAGTTTCTCATCAAAGATGCAATCTAGCCCTTTCCAATTGGAACCAAAGGATCAGGGACCTGTTTAGAGATTTCCGGAAAATTTCCATAACTCATATCTACAGGGTTTACAATTTGTGAGGCAGACACACTCTTTAAGAAGGTTTTCAGCGCAAATTCGGCTCACAGCTGGATAGATGCAGAGACTCTTTTAATAGAATAATAGGAAGATCTAACGAGTACCCCAAGTCTCTTAGACCCCCTAAGAAAAACCATAATAGACCATAAAAGAAAAACTGAAAGGAGCACATCCATGGTGAGAACATGGGGCCGGTTAAGGAGACGTAGACTTTGTCAGCTCAAACAATATATTTCAAAGAACATTATCTCTAGGAAAGAGAGGAGAAACCCATTCGAAATCTGTTTGAATGGAATACATCAACAGGCATGTTTCACCAGGAACAACTAAAATAGTTACTTCAAAAATTCACGTTTTGATAGAACAATATTACAAATTGGTTAATGATTCAATCCTCCGACATACCTTAGGATGGACAGATCTGCAGGCACCACAACCAGGAGCGTAGAAATCTAAAACAACAAGCTTGTCTCCAACAATTAGAAGAGAATCAATCAATTCCTGGGTTGAATGAACTTCTACCATATTTGATGTCACTCTTTTTTCCCACCATCTTGATAGGCAGGGCATACATGTCTGTGCTGCATGAACCTGGTAAGAAAATCACCCAACCAGAATCACTCTTAAAAATAGTGTTCTCATTGCTCAAGGTGTGCTTTGGTAGCAAGAATCTAAAGAGGCATGGAATAGGCAGTGTATATCTTTAGCTACCAGACTATTTTTTCCAATAGTAAAGCTTCCTTAGGCCTTGCCATCATCTTACACAGAGGTGGTCTTGTGCTCCATAATGAGAGCCTATTAATGTGAGTTCTGTTGGAGTATATACACATTTCAATCTGTTTCTTTTCTAGTGTTTTGTTTCAATTTTTTTGTGATTTATACACTGCAGACTCAATAATACTGAAATTATGAAGCTGATTTGTTTCGATAATTAATATACCTTTTGAGATTTTAAAATTTCACTACAAATAACCCAGTTTAGTCTCATTGTCAACTCGTCTCTTTTTTGGGTGCCTTAATGTGCAATGACATGTTTCCAGGACTGAATTCAATGCAAGGCATATTTGAAACTCTAACTTTGTCGTCCGGTGTCTTATTAGAAATTATTTCAGTTTTCATTTTGTGTTTTTAAGTTAGATATTGTTTTCAAGTTTTACATTTATAATTTTATTGCAATGTGGCAGACTGATGAGAGCAGTGCAGGAACAACCCAGAGACGGGATGATCGCGGAAAGAGGCCAGCGGAAGAACATGTAAAGTGCCAGCATTGCTCTATCTTCAGGTATTTTAGTTATTTACATAATTGAAATAATATTAATTTTGTTCAAATATGCAAACACCTAGCCATGGTATGCCTAATGATTCCCTCTATGAGGAAGAGCTTTCTTCATCCCTATCTCCAGTGCTCTTGTTGCGAAAAAAGGCACGAAATGCAAGGTCGGAATTTGATACTTTGATAGACGCGCCTCAAACACCTGAAATAGAAGAGAGGATAAAACAACTTATGACCCAGCTAGAAACATATCAGGTAATAATAAAAAATCAAAAGGATATTTTTTTTGTTCTGCATGAGATGAATTGTGATAGTTTGATTTTTAATTTTTACATTGACTAAACTAACAAAAAGTTCTTTTGTATGTAGCGTTTTCTGGCATTTGCTGAACCCGGTGTTGGTGGTAGTGGGACACAAGGGCAAGAGATTGCCCAAGAACCCTCTCGTACACCTTCTACTCCTTTAGGTGCTAGCCAAGAAACACACCCTGCCCAAGCAGACACCCAGCCAACCGCTGAACGTGTTGGCAATGATGAGGCTGATATGGCCAACTACATTATTGCGTTTCCTAGAGCTACACGTGTCAGCTCCACAAGGACCATTAATGGCACGTTGTTGGTGAACGATGAAGGTGTCCCTATAAAGCATGTACAACTCCCAGGTAAATTTTAATATTTTAACTATTTCATGTACTTTATCTAAAACATATTTATCATGATTTTTATTTTTAAATTAATGATAATATCTTTTTTTCTGTGTAGGAAACAATGAGTTCTACAGGTTTTTGGAGAGCCATGCGTTGGTAATTTTTGGCCCAACCATACGCACAGGGTGGAATTCCCAGAATTCCAACCTGAAAAAATAACTTCTAGATTATCTAGAAGCCCTTTTTGGGGTTGGCACATTTGACAGAACAGCGGTGGCTCGGGTAGCCGACAAATATTTGAAATATTCCAGGGACACCTATAGGACGCAATTGCAATTTAACCCTAGATACGAGCGTCCTCTCACAGTTCCAGAGAGTGAGTGGAGAGCACTCATCCATGACGGAAAAGAGAAAAGGGCAAGGAAAGAAGGAAAAATGCCAACTAGACCTACAAGGTAAATTACAACTTTAATTCAATAGCTTTAATTTTCTCTATGTCTAAAATAAAAGTGTGCTACGTCATATATGACTTCAATATTTTGATGATAGGTTTCCTGACACCTCGAAGGCAACCAAAGCTAGGATTGAAAAAAAGGGCCATCACAAGCTAGGCCAGGGCGGCTACTTGAAATTAGCCACAAGAATTGTAATTAAGTAGCTAAACATCTTATAATTAATTGTATCGCCTTCCAACGTTTTTGTAATCCTATCAAATATGATTAAAATACACAATCATATGTAATGTAGGGTGATGACTTCGGAACAGAAACTACAGAGGAAGATAAAAATATCGCTTTCCATTTCGGCTATCAAGCTGTAGTTGAACGTCGCAGAAGCTTGGGGCAGGTCCCAAGATCCATAATGCCTGATAAGGTAAAACATTAACCTTTCAATATGTTTGTTTTCATCCATAAATTTAATGTCTAACAACTTTTTTTAAATCAGGGGAGCAGCACTACCGACGAGGCAAATAACCCAGTTTTAGAGCCAGATGTAGATGATCCTCTCGTGCAACCCGATCATTGTAGTGGGGACCAGGCCGACAATGCTGCTATCAGTGAGGGCCGTGACGGTAATTAATTTCCACTTATAATTTTTTCTAATTATACCTTGATGGTTGTCCTTATAACTTTTTTTTTTTAAATGACAGAGAATGTTTCCCTTGAGGATCTTACCACCAGAGAGGAAGACAGGGCAACAGTCCCAACGACGACAACTGGTGCACCAGGTAAATAATCTCATTGCAATTTTTTTTATTAATATTACCGAACTAGTTCAATGATATTTAAAAACTGACAATTAAAATTTAATATTATCTATTTTTGTAGATGATGCCCCGTCACTAGATGAGACCAGACATCGTGACTATGCAACTAGGTTAGCAGTGCGGGTCGAAAGGCACGAAACAGGAGTAGAGCACGATGATATTGATGATGTAATTAGGAGCTTTAGAAATAGGAAGAAGAAAAAGAAAATTTGATAATGTAAAATATTGTATTATTATAAGACAAACATTACCATACTTGGAACGTTTTTTGCGTTATACAAAAAACTCATTTATCATACTATTTTTATGTCAAGCATTAATTTCAATGTTTCCTTGCGTACTTTTTGTTGAATTGTTTTTTTATTAGTTATTGAATTTTTTTTTTTATGCTCATGAAAGTAAAAAATGAAATATAGATTGGGTATTGGGGAATGGAGAATGATGTGAGGGGGGGGAGGGGCCATAAGAGCTTCCACCTTCACGTGGTTGGCCCTGTTTAGTAGAGAATAATTTATTGGAGTGATTTAATCTTGGAGCAAACCTCCCTCGATCCAATGTAGCAACAAAAAAGTCATTGTTGACTTAGTTGCTACTCTTTTAGATCGTGGGAGGCTTGTTCCAAGTTCATGCAACTCTAATAAATTTTTCTTGAAACGAAGAGGAGCTTATTCAGGTATGTTTTGAAATTTTGAACATATGTTCTAACATTATCATAAGAATTCATCTTAGAGTAAAAAATACTACATCAATTACTTGTATTTATTGTATAGATAATGATGGCTTTTGATTGACTTGGTAGTGCAGGTACAAATCCTCTTGCATCATGAGCAATACAACTTGTAAACCAGGGTCATGTCGAGGATATTTTTGCTTGTGTGTTTGACCAGGTTCGTAATTTCACATTTAATAAGTTCCTTTACAGTTCATAATTCAATATTAATCTTGTTCATGATTATTATCTAGGTTTTTTGTATGTGTTTTTTCATCTATTTGATTGTAAGCAACTCTGCATGTTTTCTTTTGTTCACTATGATTTCTCCCATTACCACTCCTAGGATGAATCTAACTTTATTGTTACATAGGTTAATTTATTTTTACTATGATTTCTCCATTTACGATTTCATAGGTTACATCATGTAAAGTTGTCAATCTCAGGTTGGTGATGAGCTTTAGTTCTCCAGATTTGGCGCTTTCCTGATATTTTCTCCCTCATGTCATTCCTGCATCACCTCGTTGTTTGATCATGCCAATTGTCTACCACTTGTACCAATTGGCACATGTCAATCTCTGAGTGGTGCCACATTTCACCTATTTTCGGCCCACTTGACCACCTGAAAAACTCAAATCCACACACCATGTGTCTTTATCATGGAGTGCCACATGTCCTAGATATTTAGGCCGATAGGCCTTCTGTTATGAAAGAGATCAGTTTTTTTTTCGTCAACACTTCTTATCTAGGCACGACACTTGTTACTTGTTTAATCTGACGGTCACAGTCTCTCGGGTTACCTTCTAGGTTTTACATACCACTGGTTTCTGGTATATTTCCATGGAATCAGTCTGAAAATACCAGCAACAATCCACACACCTCCAACCGTCGACAGACCTTCCATTTTAGTAGCTGCATTTCTGCAACTGCCAATACACCTGTCGTTTTAGTTGCTGCATTTTGGCAACTGCTAATACACCTGCCGTTTCATTCTCCTGGACTCTTTGTATGCATATTTTTCATATAATTTTATCACGAAGTTGGCTATAGTGCTTTGACATGCCTTTGAATATTTTTGCAGGTTAGAAGACATTTCACTCCAGAGCTATTGAATAGACTTGATGAGATAGTTGTATTTGATCCTCTTTCTCGTGATGAGCTCAGAAAATTTGCTAGACTACATATGAAAGATGTAGCGATTCGTCTTGCAGAGAGAGGTGTTGCTTTAGGGGTTACAGATGCTGCTCTGGATCTTGTTCTTCAGGAAGCCTATGATCCTATAAGTAATCACTTTGTTTTTATTTCTTTCTTATTCAGAGTCTATCTTGCCAGGGGATGTGCCTGTTATGGTTTTTTATGAGACCGTTGTCAATTTCATCATCGTCCCTCATAATATGTTTGATTGTTTTTATAAATAATAAACAATTATTACACCAAACAATAAACAATTAACTGTACTGTGAGTAATATGATATCTTGAAATAATTCTCATTATAATTTCATAACCTCTGCTCTCACTTGGTGGTGTCTATATCACTAAGTGTGTCTTCTTTAAAATTATATTTACAGCAGGCAATGAACAATCAACTGCACTGTGAGTGATATCTTGTAATAATTATTATTATAATTTCCTAACCTCTACTCTCACTAGGTGTCTATATCACTAGGTGTATCTATTTTAAAATTATAGTTTCAATGGTAGATAAATTGTTATCTTAAAATTATAACTTTGATGGTGATACCTTGTGATTGATAATGCAGTTTGAAGCAGCTTTGGCTTTGACTAATATAGTCTCAGGAACCTCTGAGAATACAAAGGTTGTGATTGATTACGGGGCACTGCCTATATTTGTGGAACTTCTTACCTCTGGGAATGATAATGTTCGAGAACAAGTAGCACGTTTATTTTAGAGGCATAAAATTATTCTTCCCAACTATCTTTATATGTCTGTAATTTTGGAATTTGATTTAAAAAACTAGTACCCAACTTTGAGTTCAACTGGTGTTCGTGTAAGGCTGTTTTGGCTTTGGGAAATATTGTTGGAGACTCTGTAACATTTAGGGATCTTGCCCTCAGTCATGGAGCTCTGAGGCAGGTGCTTGCCTAGTTGAATGATACTGCCAGAATTTCAATGATAAGAAATGCTACATGGGCTCTGTCAAATTTTTGCCGTGGTAAACCCCAACCACTATTCGAACAGGTAAGCAGAATACATTTTCTGCCTCTTCTACTTAGTTCACAGATACTGTGGATTTTTTTTATAGATCTTGGTGCTTGGTATATTTGGACGTAATATGGACCTAGGCGCTTGTTCATTACAATGACTCTGTCATCAGGTTTTAAAAAATGCTCAGAAATTTGGGTTTCACAAGGGGATTACGCTTGCTTGCAATTATCGATTATCAATCACATTCAAAAAAATTCTTTCGTAGCATTGCTGAGCTCTTTGTAGGTGAATTTCTGAGGCAATTTCACAATATCTGAACTAAATTTGTTTCTCCTTTTCAATACTCTGCGCTTGTAACAGAACCAGACAAACAATCTAGTGGCCAATGCAACAACAACAACATCTCTTGTTGCAATTCCTGCAATTCACCCTCTCTGCATGCATGAATGACTATGGCACCCTCTTTTTTGAACAGGTACTGGAGCTGAAGGTACTGGTTTCCATTAGGATCGTGGAATTCAACATCCAAAATAGTATCAAATTCCACTGCAATAGTATTCCCTGGCGAGGGAAACAGTTCATTGAGACCTATTGGACTCATCACCCCCAAATAGCCTCCAGGGCTACCCATAGTGTGACCATGTGGAGCAATAAAAAATGTTTATCCATCCCCAATTGAAATAAGAACAGGACCCACATTCCTTACAGAAAATGAGAAACACGTTTTGAAAGAAGAAGAAACTTTTGTATTAGGGTCCAGAAATCTAACTAGTCTATTGTACAATGCCCTACCTGCACTTCAAATTGGTACTCCCAACTCCATGCTAAGGCTCACTGTGCCATTCTTCATATGAGCATCTTAACCTGAAGTTTGATTCCAAAAAACCCAAGTCCCCTGTTCTATGCCCAAGACCTCTGTTACAACGAGTAGAGTTCTGAGTGAAATACTTCACAATATGAAGCAAAAGAAACATCACAAAATTTCTCGCTTTAGACTGATAATTTTTTGTGTGAAAATTCAACTACGGACAGTAAAAACATAATATCAAACACAACCAATCCAAATGGAATTTGAACATGAGGATTTATAACCAGAGAAAACCCTCTCTAGGTTAAAAGAATTCCAGAATGGCTCTAAGATTCTACTAATGAGCGCTTACAACACCATAGCAATTACTGTCATAATGAAATCTGTTGGAAGCAAAGCCCTTGTACAGTTTCTACATTTCCACAGTGGAAGCAATAATCTTGCTATCTCTCATGATCTGGTTCCGTGGTTAGATCCTTTGCTATGGCTGTCTTGTTCTGCAAAACGTGAATCTGTCTTAGCTTTGGCTCTAGTTCTCATTTAGGATCGTGGCTATTTGATCTTGCTATGGCTTTGACTATACAAACTCGTTCAATAGGAAAATGTTGACTTTGCTATATATAGGAGCTTCAATGGGTGCTCTCAAGCTGCTCTACTACAGTAGTTGCACTCTTAATGGACTTCTACAGCAATTGGCACCATCAATCTGCTTTGTTACAATGATGGCTCACGTCAACAAACTATGCTACAACCATTGGCACCATGAATCTTCTCTCTGCTTCGTCAAATGGTTGGCACCATCAACTGACTTTGCGCTCCTCGGGGTGATGACAGTGGCAAACACTTTTTTGGGCAGCTTTGTTTTGTCTCTGATTCAAGGCAGAACTATGTTGGCCTTGTTTTTTTAGTCCTTGGAACTTAGTTCTCTCATATTTTCCATCCTATCCCCATTTTTCTACCGAGAAAGACATAACTTCACGATATCAAAATTAACTATTTTTGGCCATTTATCTTTAGTAATGGTACAACTTTAATTTGGTGCATTCGTACAGTATCTGAAGAGCACTCTCAAGCTGTTATTCAGTATTTTAGCATAACTACTACATTTAACTGCCATGCTCTAATATTTATATCAACCATAAGAATTCTTAAGGTAGTTCCAAATTTGTGAAGCAGAAGGAATGCTTCTGACATCTTCTTATCATAGTGGTACAATTATGTTCGCAGTTTATCTTTTATAAACCTCCAATTTTCCAAACGTAGTAGAGACTACAGTTTGCATCTCAAATTTTGGACAAATCTGTTTAGTATTCTACAGAAAATGCATTAAGAATACGGTGTTGTGTCTACTAAGCACAAATAATTGTTGTACTGAGTCATCTAAACATCTTGACATCCTCGTTTTATATTCCTTTTCTATTTTCGCAAAGTTTCCTCTGCTACGGAAAATGTAATTATATTAATTTTTTTCCATCGATATACGGATTGGATCTAATTAGATGTAAACCCTTGCTACAGTGGTTATTTGAATGGGTTAGAATGTGCATTGTTATTTGTTTCTTTTGAAATACATGCATTACCACTACGCGAGATCTTTGCATTAATTTTGAAATGTTGAGACCTTTGCATTGATGTTGCCTCTGCTTGGTGGTGTCTCTGAGATTGAGCTAATCCAAACGCAATGGATGTGCATCAGCGGTCGATTTCTCTTTGCTAGTACTGTCATCCAAATCCTCTAGCATGCAAACAGGTGTCGCAACAATTATATCTAGGATTGATCGTTTTTTTCTCACCTTCACTTTAGGCTTGGAAAACTTTGTTCCAGATTTTTTAGCATTTGACTCACCTGATAGACAGTGATCTGTGTGGGCATTTAAGGCTATATTGGATGTAGATGAGAAAGATATAAAAATAGTAAAAACCTTTGGTATCATGGCCTCTCGAAGAGATCCTGGATTCCCAAATTCTTCATTCTTCCCAGGATCTACCTTGCTCTTCTCCAAAGTTTGGATCTGCCTTGTAGGCTCCTGCCTCTTCTACACTACTTGAATTGGAGCACCTCCATTATGATATCAAATCATCCGCTACTATGAAATGACACAGGTCGTAAATGCTTTGATATACTTTCCTTTTGGGCACTTCACCGCGAACCAAGTTTTAAAATTTCACAACCCACTTGATATTTATCCCTAGCAAAAGTGTCACATGTGAAGATCAGGCTTTTGATGAAGCGAATAACTTGGTAAAGATTATTTTTTATTACTTATGTATTCAGCCCAACAATATAGATTTTGATGCACTATCATTTTTAACCATGTGCTGATAAACATACAAAAAACTATGTTTTTAGTGAAATTCGAGTTCACAAGCATCGATGCCAGTCAAAATCTAGACCTTGCTCCCATATTACTGGTAAAAGGCGGTACTCATATTTCATGCAAGTAATGGAATGCCTTTTTCGTTGTTTTATCTCGTCTTATTCGAACTTCCAAGTCTAGCATCAATGATTGTCTTATGCTTCAGAAAAACGGTATTATGCTTTAGAGAAGTGTATCTACTTCTTATCATACTTCTTAACTTCCAAGTCTAGCATCAATGATTATTTTATGCTTCACACATAATCTAGTTTTCATTATACTCCTTGAAACATTTTTTATTAGTTGAATGAGACAAACTTAAAAGGAGTAAGCTAATATATTAGCAAAAGGATTTATGTCACAAATCTAAGATTCTTATAGGAATTCAGTGGAAATTTCAAGCATCACCTAAGTAATCTTCAGTGTCTGCAAATTTTGACATCCAAAGAGAATTTTGTTACAAAATTAGGCAGCTCCTACTTGAAAACATGTTGATGTTGATGTGTATCAATCTCCTTTATTTATAGCCATGTTGAGTCTTAACATATATTAGTAAGGAGTATTATAGTATTTCACACATGTAATACTCACAAAGGGAGCTCAGAAAAACCATCATCTCTCCAAAACAGTGACTAAGATTTTCACAGTTGGTTTCTTCAGATTTATTGATGCCACAATACCATGTCTCTTTCAGATTACTTCAAATTCACCGAATGCTTTCAAGCAATTGTCATTATGAATTAGTCAAAACAGGTTTCAGCATACGACAAGGATTTATATGCACTAGATTTGGATAGTTTAACTACCACTTCGCGCATTTCCAGGAGTTCATATGCCAAGAATTACTACACTTTTAATCAGGCTGTTGGAAAATTTTGTTTCATATTTTGACATTATTAATGCCAACCCTGACTTGCGACTCTTCGAAATGAAGATTCAAACAGTTGAGTAATGTGGTTATTAAGGGACAAGAGTCAGATTATACATGTATCAAGGTAGGCTTGATCCAGATGAACTCCACCTGCAGATTACAGATGTCTATCAACACTTGTATCCTTCAATAGTGTAGTTTTCAATACCATCTCATTCAATATTTTGGTGTTCAAGAGTCAAGATCAATAAAAATGCATGAATCTTTCTCGGACTGCTTATATTTTCAAATCATCAACTCTAAACCTTTGAACACCATGCAAACAAAATTGAGCACCTGGTCACTGGATTAAAATTTCTCGCATGGCTACATTGTGTATAAGCTTCTCTTACCCCAAACATCTCCCACAATCCCCCATAAATAGAAAACAATGGAAATGGTTTTCATCCCTCTTATTTGAAAATTTCTAAGCTAACTTTATGGAATTGTTCTAGTTACCATAAATATATCTTGGTTGATGGGGTAAAAACCCACAGTCCAGGTTCTTCTCTCATTTTCAAACCTCAAGCTGTGTATAGATGCCTTCAAAATTCATTCCCAAATTCAATTCTGGGCAAATTTACAATACTGATGTGGAAGCACTTTTCAATAGTTAACTGGTTACAAACCCAACCAACCCAGAAATTCAATCTAAACGCTGCAAAGAGAATTGCATAGAGATGCATAGGGAAGAGGAGGCCATTGTATCGAAGATATGGCCGAGGACCAGGAGACTGTAAGAAATTTCATTTATATAAGGAATCTGTTAGTATTATATGTGTGTTGATTGAGTAATTTTTCTGTGTGTGAATATATGTACGCATCTTGGTGAAAGATAATTGAAATCCCGTGGTAATTAAGAAACCCCGTGATGAGGTTATGTGCATATATACTGGTTGAGTTCTCGGTGGAACATGAGCTAATGACTCAGGACTTATGAGCATTGGTGAATTCCACAGATAACTGTGTCAAACAGTTGGGGAATTTCTCTATAATCAGTTGTGTGAATAGAGGGTGAATTAGGTTAATGACATTCCCGTGCGCCTGTGGTAGAGCAAGGAGATGTTGTGCTCGAACCTCCGTGAGCTAGGTAAAACCTCGTAATGAGTGTTGTGAATGTGTAGGTGATTAAATGAACCAAGGACCGGTGTATCGATTTGCAGAGTCGATACTAACCTTATCGGAACCATAAGACATAAACCGTGGCATATGTAATGTGTCGTGTCTCCTCGAAATGGTCGTGCACAAGTTCGTTTGGTATGGCCGCGCGAAGGATGAACAACGAGGCAGAGTTCAATGGAAGTAAGGCGTTGGTAAGCGGACGGAGCCTGGAGTAAGATTAATCGGAACCTTGAGGACTGCACAGTAAAGATGGGTTTCCGACATATTGCACTGCCTTTGTACGGTAAGCGGTATTCCCCATTTGGACGCAATCAATGTCATAGGTCGACACGTGGCCTTGAGCGGTTTTGAAAACCCACTCTCATCGCGAGTTAACGATCGTGCAACTAACTCGTGCAATATCCAGTTGGATCATTGGATCGTCAAGGCCAGAACGATGTATTATCCATCGTTGGATGTGGAAAGGCTGCTAGTGCTGGACTCCACGTGTATATACGTCGACTATTGTTGTCCTAACTAAGGTTCAACAGAGGTATGTGCGGTTGTTTGCATTGACAAAAGTTTATTCATATTTATGTTTCCAAGCCTCATATGAAGTCCTAGTTATAAAGTGAATGCCATCACTAAAGGTTAGTGGGGTTTGATATTATTATATGATTGTTTATACTCGAAGCGCTGCGGGGTGGTTTATTATATTAATATTTCATGGTCGAATTCTGTTCATAACAATTGGAACGCCCACATTTCATAACAAATATTGGAGATTTACTGTCCTGTTTTAAAGTTTCATTTTTGTTTTTTTAAATTGAACCCTTTGTTGGTATACCGACGCTTTGTAAGCGTCGCTCTTCCGACGCCTTATAATCATCGGTCTTCCGACGTTTTGAACGATTTCCATTTTCATCGGTCTTGTGACGTCCGTCGATATTGAGACAGTTCATCCTGGCGTTGGTATTGCGACGCTTTTGGAAAGCGTCGGTATTGTGATGCTTCTGCAATGCGTCAGTCTTGCGACACTTTTGTACGGCGTCGAAATTGCGACAGTTTAGAAACGTCGGAAGAGCGACAGTATAAAAACGTCGGAAGAGCGACGTTTAAAACGTCGAACCACATTTTGTCGAAATTGAAACAATTTACAAATGTCTGAAGAGCGACGTTCAAAACTTCGGACCACATTTCATCGGAATTGCGACAATTTACAAACGTCGGAAGAGCGAAGGTTTGGGAAACGTCAGAAGAGCGATACTTGTTTAGAAGCGACGAAAAAAGTGTCGGTATTGCGACACTTTTTCAAGGCATCGAAATTGCGACGTAATGGCGAACCACGTTTTGTCCGTCCTAGAACTGTCGCTCTTGCGATGACTATGTGTCGGAATAGCAACGAAGTGGCCGTCGGAAATTGGGCCAAATTTTCTAGTGCTGCTTAATTGTCATTTTGTATTTGGGTAATTTAGGGGGTGATTTTTTTTAATTATTATGCACATTTTAAATAAATTAAGAGGAAAATCTGAGTGTCAGGTTTATTGTAAATATTCTCTTATTAAATTGAGGATATCAGTGGAGTTGGGTTGGATAGATATTTTAGGGATTATGAACTCCTTAAATGGAACTTAGTTGAGTCAAAGGAGGGATAAAGCTATTTTATAATTTGGTTGAGTTATTTGTGGAGGAAATCATGGATTCAAATTAATCCATGATTATGTATAAATATGAATCTTTGTGTGAGGATGGAATATAGATATAGAGAATGGAATAGGACAGCGGAAAAAATGTAGAGAAGGATAGTGTGCCAGTGTGAAGAATGGTGAGGGCCAAGAAGGCAACAATTGTAATATTCGACCAAAAGGGTTTGAATCTGCAATTTTCTGGTTGTTATTATATGCCAGTATTTTTTTTGTGTTCTACTCTCTCTTCATATATAATTGTATTGAATCTAAGTGGTTTTTTTGAAGATTTTGATGACGATTTTCATTTAAAAGGAACACATACTCTTTTGTGCACAATATTCTGATTTATGCAGAATTTCTGCATCACATATGCAGAGGATGCGCACTAGGGAAGTACGCGAAAGCATCATATTCTAGAAGCAACAAGAGGGCTCCTAGTGTATTAGAGCTAATACACTCATATATCTGCAGACCAATGTCTACCAGAGCTCTTAGTGGTGGAGAATACTTTTTCGCCTTCATTTATGACCACTCCAGGAAAAGTTGGATCTACATATTGAAGACCAAGGATGAGGTCTTTGATCGGTTCAAATAATTCAAAGCTCTGGTTGAAAACCTAACAGGGAATAAGATAAAAAAAATTGCGCTCAGACAATGGTGGAGAGTACATAGACAAGCACTTCACATATTTCTGCACAAGAGAAGGCATCAAGAGAGAGTGTACAGCTCTGTATAATCCAGAGCAGAATGGGGTTACAGAGCGGAAGAATAGGAACATTGTTGGAGCAGCAAAAGCCATGTTGTATGATCAGGACATGCCTAGATTCTTATGGGCTGAAGCATGAAACACATTTGTATATATCCAGAATAGGACTTCGCATACGAATTTAGGCAAGACAACACCCGCGAGTGTTTTCACAGGAAAGAAGCCATAAGTGATTCATTTCAGGACATTTGTAAGTGTGGCATATTGTCACATTTTGTATGAGAAATGAAGAAAACTATATCAGACTGCAAAGAAGGGGTACCTCGTAGGATACAACAAGAACTCGAAGGCATACAGGATTTATATTCCCGGGCGCGAGAATATTGTAGTTAGAAGGGATGAAAAGTTCACGGAAGACTGAGCTTTCACGAAATCCCGAGAGATGCCTCCTGGAAAGAGGTCAGAGGATGTTCCTCTTATCCAGCAGTAGCAGGGAGGAGAACCAGCAGCTGCACAGACATCTGGATATAGCACTATAACCAGCACTGACATTTCCTCATATGGGGAAAATTCATATAGTTCACAGCAAATGAGACATCAGGTAAAATAATCAGTTGAGCCACACAACACCTGTGGAAGAATTAGTAGAGAAGTAAAACAAACACTGAGGGACGTATAAGAGTTTATAGGAGCTCCGAGAACCAAGAAAATGCAACGTAGATAACCCGACAGATACCAAGCCTTGGTAATGAAGGTTGAAGAACCCTATAGCTTTCAGGAGGTCATAGAGCATCAAGTCTAGGTGGATATCATGGTAGAGAAGTAGAGCTCTATCATGACTAATGATGTCTAGGAATATGTGCCTAGACCAGTAAACAAATCAGTTGTAGGTTTGAGATGGATCTACATGATCATGAATGCTGGAGATGGTAGTATAGAGAAGTACAAGGCCAGGTTTGTGGCTAAGGGGTATGCACAAAAGGAAGGAATTGATTATGAGGAGACCTTCACCCTTGCTGCTAGATACACCTCCATCAAATCTGTTGTATCCTTAGCTACATCGATGAGATGGAAAATTCACCAAATTGATGTCAAGACAATGTTCTTGAATGGGGTGATCAAATAAGAGGTGTACATTGAGCAGCCTGAAGGCTTTGAGACTCATGAGAAGAATTCTCCTGTATGTAGACTGAATAAATCTCTATATGGGCTCAAGTAGGCACCTAGAACATGGTATGGTCGGATTGACGGGTATTTGTAGCAGTTGGAATTTTTCAAGAGTGACGTAGATCCCAATCTCTACTATTTGATGGTAGAGAATGAGCTACTTATTTTGGTATTGTATGTGGATGATCTATTCCTTACAAGATCATCTAGGCTCATAAAGGACTGCAAGAACAACTTAGAATTTGACTTCGACATGAAGGACTTGGGGTTGATGCATTAATTTCTAGCGTTGGAAGTTTGGCAGAAGAATGGAGAAAAATTCCTAGGACAAGGAAGATGTGCCTCATAAATCCTGAAGAGATTCAGGATGCATGATTGCAGGCCTGTGGAAATGCCCATGATAACTAACTGGAAGAAGATAGATGCATCAGGAGATAAGGAAGTGGACCCCACCTTGTACAGATAGCTCATTGGGTCACTTATGTATCTGGTAAACACCAGGCCATACATTTTCTTTGTTGTCAACACCCTCGGTCAGTTCATGGTGGAACCAAAGAGGGTGCACTGGGTAGCAAAAAGGCACATTCTCAGATATGTGCGAGGAATAATCAAATATGAGTTGAAATATGCCTGTGGAGATGATGTCAGGTTGAGCGGGTTCAAAGAATCAAATTGGCTAGACAGTTCAATAGATTGGAAGAGTACCTCAAGGTATTTCTTCAACATCGGATCAGGGATGACATCCTGGTGTAGTAGGAAGCAGAAATCCGTAGCACTGAGCTTAGCAGAGGAAAAATACATGGAAACAAGAACAACTATATGCGAGGCCATATGGCTTAGAAAAATGTTATTCAACTTGTTCAGAAAGAATATGGAAGTGACCAGTATCTATTGTGATAATCAAATTTTCATAAAACTCTATGAGATTCATGTATTCCATGATCGGTTAAAACACATTGACATTAGGTGAAATTTTATCAGAGACTGTGTTAAGAGAGGAGTAGTATAGTTACAATACGTTCCCACAAGGAATCAGGTGGCAGACATACTCACCAAAGCTCTAGGAAGCACCAAGTTTTTTCACTTCAGAGAGCATATGGGTATGATAGATAATTTGTTTCAACAGCAGAAACAGGTGATTTCTCAACCACGGATGCAACATTTGAGAGGGAGTTTTGGTAGGGATATTATTTTTATTATGGAAGGATCAACAGTAGTACAGTGCAACAACAGTGTAGTGGTTGATGGGCAGCATCAGCATTGCAGAGGGAGATGATTCAGAGTCAGAATAATGTGCGGCAGGGCATATCTGTTAAAGCACATCCCTCGCGAAGAGGGAGCATTGATTTTTGGTAGCATCGAATGTGATCTAAGTCTCAAATTTTGTGGAGAGGCTTAGATACATGCATTACAAATAACCCAGAAATATTTTTGGGAAATTCCACCCAGAAACAGTTTTATAAGAAAAATTAACTATTTTTAATGAGGACCCTAAGTCTAACTAAGGAAATTAAAATAATTAATCAGTATTAATATAAATTGTGGGTAAATCATCTAGAAAAACCAGATCAATTCAAAATTTAATCTTAGTCGTTAATTGGAGATCTAATCTTGGTCGGTGAAGTGTCAAATAAAATACTATAAAGAAAGACTTGAGGGTCATTTGTAAAACACACCAAGGCAGATACTCAGTTGCCTAAGAAGATCAATTTTCTCACTCGTTGAAATTCGACACGAAAAATCGATTCAAAGGGAAAGTTTCAAGGTGGAGACAGAGAGGGATCAGCAAGGGCTGAGTGTACAGTATCTGATAGAGAGAAGTAGCACAGAGGAAGGACTACGCAGAGGCAGTGACCACGCAAGAGTTGTAATGCTGGATATGCAGAGAGGCTGATGCAATGAGACGCAGAGGGTCCCAGAGGCTCGTCAGGTCAGAAATTCACTGAAAAGCAAGTGAGGAATTCTATTGTAAATTTCTCGTAATATTTCTCTTATGTTTTGTTAGTCATTTTTTGTATGAGAGATTTTTACTGAAGAATAATAAAATAAACCCTCATCTACTGCACCAGTTTTCCCGCATTAGGTTTTCCTGGGGACAATTGTCCAAAAATAATTGTGTCATTCATGTGCTAGTATTTCTTTATATTTTTCTCAACATTTTATTAGTGAAGATTGCAGTTGAATTTATTTCAATATTTACTAAGGCAATTTTTGTAAATAACGTGTTGTTGAATAATAAGTAGGAGAAATAATATTAGATACTGCAGTAGAATTGTGTTTTAGAAATTTTCATACTAACACCCTCCAATAGATCCAAATTTGAGTTCTCTCATTTTTCTCTCCCTTCTCCTTCTCCACATTCCCCCAAAATAAAATCCTCCAATGCCAAAACAAAGATGAAAGACCCCCCCCCTTCTCCTCTCATCCTCCTACCATTTATGCTTCTTCCTCTCGTCCACCTCAATTACTTACCATTAATGTCGTGACTACCCCCTCGTCCTTTTAATTTAATATCATTGATTTTCCTTACCATATCTTATCCAAAAGTAGATTTGAGAAAACACCTTGAGAATAGAAATATGGATATTTAATTTAGAAATACATTGGAGAAGACCATATCTTATTCAAAAGTAGATTTGAGAAGACAATTTGGGAATCTAAATAGAGATATTTTATTTATAAATAAATTAGAGAAGACCACACCTTATAGAAAAGTAGATTTGAGAAGACACCTTGGGAAGAGTTGGCAATGGTGCCTTCTTCGTCCTATGCAGTGTTGTTGAAAATCTTGTGGAGAGGTGATAAGCTATCTCTTGCATGACCAATTTTTCGATGACATATCTTGGTAAAATATGTGGCGGCTTCTGCCCACCGAACACTTTGATCAATGTGCCATCTGGTAACGTGAACCAATCAACGATCTGTGATAGCCAAAGTTGCTTGTGACATGCAAGGTGGGTCCTCCTAAAAGATGAGCCTGTAGAGCAAGATAATGAAATGATCAATAATGTTCTCACTCCGCGATGACTGGAATCTGAGAGTAGATTGAAATAGATATGTATGGCAATTTTTCTCTGTGTCCATGTCCAGTTCATGCCAGGGATCTGGTTCTATGAAAAAATTGCATTTAATAAATATGCATACATGTATAAGCGTGCTTGCTCGCCCTTAGATGGATTACGAGATTTTGTCACATGAATCTAGTATGACCAAAAGCTGATACACTTTCTTGAGTGCTCTTATCTTATACATGTGGGTGGATGTATGTCTAAACTTGGTTGGCTCCTTCATCCAGCCCTTGATGATATCTCTCATGTTCTTGTAGCTATGAGTGGCATAGAATAGTGAGTCCATTTTCTTCACTGGCTCAAGAAGATGATACATCTGTTTAAAGTCTGCTGCCAATAATGTAGCAAGCTTCTCCCCACTGGTGTTGTTCAATGTCATGGTTGTCACATCAATGTACAAAACAACCCAGTTGATCACATCTGCACATGGGAAGGCTAGATACCCGCATGCAACTTTGTAAATCCCTAACTGCATAATGTTGAGATAACCTTATCTGTTATCTAAGTCTACCTGAAAGTTCTTTGTGCATTCATCCTTGATATGTTGCCATGTCAGTTTCGATGCTTTCTCAATGAAAATTTGAGTGTCCGAGTAAACTAAAAAGTTAATCAGGACTTTCTCAATGGCTTCCCCAATACTACTTTCAATGGTTTCCTTTAAGGTATCTCTCTTTTATGCCATTATGAATATTACTGCTGGAGAGATGCTTAACAATTGTTGTACATGTGGGCCAGAAAAGACACTGATGGAAGGAAAATGTCAACTATAAGCAAAACAACTTTTAGGACATGTTCATGTAGCACACCGGGTAATTTAAAGGAAGGATTGTGAAATTTTTGGTGGGAAGAGGGTCTAACTAACTGGGGAAATTGCGCACTGTGCAGTCCCAACAGTTAGTGTCGAAGACTGTGGCTTGAAACTTCATAATGCGTAGTTCAGCCTGGGCCACTAGCACATTTGGCCCAATTTTTTATGGCCAATTCGTCGCTGTTATGACACATAGGTGTCACAAGAGGGACAGATTGAGGCCGGGAAAAACGTGGTTAGCCATTACGTCACAATTTCGACACTTCAATAAAGTTTTGCAAGAGCGACACTTTTTCTGATGTTTCCAAACAACTGTCGCTCTTCTGACGTTTTCCAAACCGTCGCTCTTCCGACTTTCCAAACAGTCGCTCTTCTGACGTCTCCCAAACCGTTTTTCTTCCGATGTTTTACAAGTCGTCGCTCTGCCGACGTCTTCCATACTGTTGCTCTTCCGATGTTTTTCAACTGTCGCAATTCCGACGAAAAGTTGTCTGATGTTTAGAACGTCGCTCGTCCGACGATTATGTAACGTTTCTTTACCGACGAAAAATTAAAAAATATTTAAAAAAGAAACTTCTCTCTTCCAACGTGCAAGGCGTCAGTCTACCTACGAAAAAGTAAAAATATTTAAAAAAGGAACTTCGCTCTTCCGACGTGCAAGGCGGCGGTCTTCTGACGTGTGAGGCTTCGGTCTTCCGACAAAAAAAGTAAAAAATTTAAAAAAATTAACGTCGCTCTTCTGACGTCTAAGGCGTCGGTCTTTCGATGCTTGGTTAAAAATATTTATAAAAAAAAATCCGCCAAATGTGCTAGTTTTAAGTAATATGTTCCATATACAAATAAGTATGTTTTCCGAATGTTTATCATTTCGCAAAAAAAATTACATATCGACGGACTTTTAAAATTTATTAAATTTTCCGAAGATTAGTATAAAAGCGGAAGATTCATGAATTATCGCTAGACTTTCGGTAACTAATACTACATATCTAGAACACATCAACATAATAGCCACATCCATCTACTCAACCTTTGCACAGTGATTCTTTATGCACCGGCTATAAAAATGGAAATGGCGGTATCAGGACCAATGAAAAATAAGTTTCCTATTACATGTTTAGAATAGTTCATACATCTACATAACAAAAACCAAATGCATATAATCAAATTTTTCATGGAAAAATAATGACAAACATTAAATTCTCTTAAGCATGGTAATATAACTAAATTTGTTTACAACAGTCCACAAGATATCCATTCATTTCTAGAAATTATGTAAGAAGAAAATGAAAGTCATGTGTAACAAAGTATCATGAAAAGACTTCAAATTACTGTCATATTGGAGCAACTAGCCTCTGATAGAAACTATAAAAAGAAAAATCAAGACACTGAGTGTGCCCAAAGGATTGTCCTTGGAGTGGAAATTTCTATCTAGATCCCTACTTTTGCAAAAATATTTCATATATATACAGAATTATTTACTCACTAGTGAAAATAAAAATGAAAATGGAAGGGCATACATAATGAAATTTATATCCTTTTCCTTAAGGAAAATAAAATCAGAATAAGATGCATGGTCTAAAAATTTGGCATCCTCAATCAACAATGATCATTTTTCCAGAATTTCCATATGTACCTCATCAACAAAAATCAATCAAAGAACTGACCTTGTTTTTTAACACATTTGTAGTGGAGTCCCCAGAGAACACACGATGCAGAAACTCACAAACAGTGCAAAATACCAATTGGAAAATCCCAAATCACACATCAGGAATCTCCCAACAAGAATGCACTCCAATGCAAATGCCCCTGAAGAATGTTTGCCAACTGACATTGCACCTCTGCCCAGCAAGACTCTGAAAAGGAAAGTCCTAAAAAATATGCTTCATTGTTTCTGCCTTTGGAAAGGAGAGGCAAAGACCCATGGAAAGGTCACTCTTGGTCAAACAAGCTTTTCAGGGGAGAGCCTGAAATTATTTATAAGTCAAGAAGACTAGTTTCCTTTTTCCATTCTTATTGAAGTCCCTAAAAGATCCATCCTCATCATTCTTCTATAGTGAAACATGCACAAAAGCAAATATTTTTTTATAACATGGATGCATACAAGTTTTTAGATAACAAGCAATAAGCCCAAGATACACCTTGTCACTGTCCACCTATCAGAAAATCATGTTGAATATGTCACCTTTGAAAAAGGATACCATTTGGATCCAATTCCACATACATTTTTGCTTCCGTTGGGCTTTCCTAAAGATTAAACTCCTAATAGATTATAACCGAAACGTATTAATATTACATAAATAGATTAATAAATCATTAGGGTCATTGTCTATGTAATTTATTGCAGACTGTCAAATAACCTTTGGGAAAGTTATAAAATTCATATGAAAAGATATTAATTTACATATCAATAATTACATCATATAGATTTTAACTTGTATAGGTCCCGTGAGGCAATTTTGGCCTTAGTGAGCCTTACATAATCATGTCAATTCATGAAATAGGCCAAACTAAAACTTGGTTATGGGTGGGATGTGGATTCATCATAAATTTTGTAGTCGTCTATAAATTACTTTTATGGCAAGCATCATTAGGATGATTCCTTAAAGATACCACAATCCCTTTTAAAGGTAAGCATCATTAGGAAAATTCCTTAAATATACCACAATCCCTTTTAAAGGACTTCTTGAATTGATTCATATAGATAGCAACATATGTGAGCCACTGCAAACTATATGGCATGTTGGTGCAAGGTTCTTTGTAAAATCCATTGATGATGCATCTAGTAGAATGTCAACTTCTTTTATTAACAATAAATGAAAAGTTTAGATATATTAAAAATATCTCCATCTTTGGCCAAGAATTAGACAACAAAATCTCCTAGGAAGCTTAGTGTGAAAATTACAACGAATATTTTTTCTACAATGTTTACTAAGTGATAAAGGAAAAGATGAAGCAAGATGAGCAAACCAAAGATATAGATTGTAAAATGTAAAGGTGAAAAACTTGTTCAAAAAACACAAGATGATATTTTCATTAACTTTATAAAATTCATGAAGGAAATTTAAGTTCCTTACCATATAATCCTTGCTTAACATGAATTTTTCCTTGATTTCTGTAATAAATAGGGAAGCCAATGCTTAAATTTGTATTGTAAGATCCATTCAACCTGGAAAGACACGCTCGCTTTTCTACAGAGTAGATGTATTGAAGTCTGCCTATTTTTGGTGGTCCTTGTTTTGATATAATACATATTCTCGAAGAGGAGGTTGGAAATATGGAATTTTACTCTGTCCCAAGATGGTCGTTTTTGGCTCCAAAATAAGACCCCCAGTTGATCAACCAATAGCATGAGAGATAAATGCATTTAAATATTGGGAAAAAATAAAATAAAAATTTGATGCCTAATGTAACCCTCAGGGGAATTGGGAAAAAATTTTGGTCAATGCAAATCAAATGCAATATAGCATGCCTTGCAGTAGGTATAATAAGAGCACGTCGTGGTGAATTCAACTTGAAATAACACAAATGTGCCATATGTTAAACACTTAGAGGGGCTTGATACAAAAAACGTGCTTAAGAAATCTGAGCTAAACCTTGCAACGGGAGCTCTATGAATGCAGTGTCTTTGTCCTACTTTATCTGCTCATGTGATGTGCAAGAGGCAAAGAGGGACACTGAAAGCTGATGTGACGCAAGGGGTTGAAACTTCTAAAACAAACTAGTAGCTGAATGATCAATGCAAACATGTGGTGTTCTAACATAACTTTGACATGGAGGCACTTTTCCCAATGTTTGTTGGATTGATGATTTAATGATAAGTTGTGCACAATTTTCTTATTAATAATCTCAGTATGGTCATCAATCTAAGACTAAAAAACATAGGGATAGAAGCAACATGAAGTGTATCCAAATTTGTTGGAAGATTAGTATTGCAGCTTTTGGTGCATCATTGTTATTGTTGTATGGAATCGACAAACCATGTTGGAAAAAACAACACGCTATTATGAAGATGTAATCATGATTATGTTGATTCGTAGACTTTCCAGCAATGAAATTCATTTAACTAGATTACGATGGTTAAGAAGGCACTGGTAGATGCTAACATATGCCAAGATTTTGATTGGGAGGCATAGACAAGCTACAATGAGAGCACTAATATATATAATCATTAATATTCTTTAGCATGATTTGGAAATATGTTGTAGAAGGAATTGAAGAGCCTCATCGATTGAAAGGTGCCTTCCAAGGAGAAGGAGTGAGATTCTTTGAGTAGTTTATTTAGCACCAAATAACACACATGAATAATTCAATTTGTACAATAAATTATTGTAGAGTATAATTCAGGAAAGGTAAATTCTGTAAAATGAGTACAAAATATGGATAAGTAGGATAAACCAATTTTTAGTCATCATAATTACTGCATATGATGTCTAATGATTAATCTGCTAACAAGTATCCCTATGGGGATTGATGAGAAGGTATAGACACTATTATCTCGTCTGTGGATTCATTCTGTTATTAGATAATGATGTAATTATTGTAGACACTATGCATGTTTTGTATGGATATGTGTTTGAATTGACGAATTGCAGAATTTAAATGGTTGATGGTTTGTACGTAGAATATTTTTTTATTTTCCGAGGAAGAAGTGCCACCAAAGTTTAATTGTTTAAACTATGACAAAAAATTCCTTATCATAAGCAGCATAACCTAGCTTGGCATGCAATAGGTCTTCAAAGTGATAAACCATTGGATGTTCTCCCTACTTAAGAACGACATCTATGGAAAATTATGAGGAATTTGTCTAAAATGAGACCAAGATATTTCAAACTTGGACCTTCAAGTATAAAAATAAAATGTCCTACTGAGTAGAATTAAACAAAATCTTGAAAATCTAACCACATAAATGAATATTTTTCATTCGATAGAACAAGAAATCAAAACAAAAAAAGAAATCTGCTAAGTGAACCCAAACAAACTGAAAAATTTTTAAACTAGTAATCATATTTACAGGCATATAACTAGATTTAAAACACCTCCATGTTAACTTAAATGTCATTAAAAATTAATAAATTCCATAAAAAAACCAAACTTGCTAAGATCCCAAAACCAAGAGTCCTTACAGCTAGGTGTGGTGAGCTTAAGAGTCCTGAAGCAAATATCATAGAGAGCCTCATTGTCAAGCACCATACATTCGTCTGCATTTTCTACCAGCTGATGAACAGAGAGTGTGGCATTGTAAGGCTCCACCACTGTGTCTGACACCTTAGGAGATGGGAAAACAGAGAATGTGAGCATCATTCTATCAAGGTATTCCTCCCTAATCTTGGAGATCAAGAGGGTTCCCATTCCAGATCTAGTACCTCCTCCAAAAGAGTGACACACTTGAAACCCTATACACAACAAAAACCCACATCATTTCAGCAAATGAAATCCTACATTTCAAAAACACAAGGTCAAGGATTCGAATCTGAAAAAGACACATACCTTGCATGCAATCATAGTTTTCAGCCTCCTTCCTAACGACATCAAGCACAGAATCAATGATCTCGGCTCCTTCCGTGTAATGCCCCCTGGCCCAATTGTTTCTAGCCCCGGATTGGCCAAAAACGAAGTTATCAGGTCTAAAGACCTGTCCATAAGGCCTGGTCCTCACACTGTCCATGGTGCCAGGTTCCAGATCCATGAGCACGGCTCGGGGAAAAAATCTCCCACAGCTCGCCTCATTGTAGTAAACATTAACCCTTTCAAGCTGTAGATCTGAAGTGCCTTGATATCTCCCAGTAGGATCGATCCGTGTTCTTCACAGACCACTTCCTAGAACTTGGAGCCGATCTAGTTGCCACATTGGCCCCCCTGAATGTGAAGGATCTCTTGCATTTTTTCTATCGACCTGACTCAGATTTGGATCAGATTTGAACTGCCCTTCTGTCGCTGCTCAATACATCAAGAATTGTTGCAGAAGATCGCTCAGTGATTAAGGTAAGAAAAGCATCATTAGGTTGCTTCCTATTTGAATAGATCTGTGTGTAACTCCTCTAGGATGCAATCAACGAATCTGAAGATCATTTATTGTATTTTTGATGCAAGACATATGGCTTCAGGTCAACATTCCAGTATTTTTATTACATACATATTTCCTCACAAAGATAATGCTAGTCTCCAAGATCATGGATGTGATGTGACTATTATAGTTGAAGTGCCAAAGATATAGGTGTGATGCCTGTAGATGTGATGATGTTGCGTGTGATGCCTCAGACTTTAGAACCTGCAAGAAAACTCAACGAAACCCACAGAAACCAGACCAAAGGAACAACGAAACCCCAATATCAAAGATGGCTCAGAAACCCTTTTGCAACTTATGCTTATTTGAAAGCCTTTGGTCGTAGAGCTAATAGATAAAGCATCTTTGTTTTAACCCTGAACTGCCCCTCCAAACGGGATTTGCCGCATCCTCCCTCCTTACCTGGACAAACCATGCAACTGGAGGGAAATTTACGAGGGAAATTAAAACTTTTGATATTTGAAAAATTTTGACATTTTGAAATGAAACACGTGTGTTTTTTTAAGGCCACTCAAATTCCATTAAATAAAATTTGTGAGACTTTTCTTGGGGTTAATAAGGGGTTTGGGTAAATAAGTGGTATTGTTGATTATAAATAATTATTAATGAGATTAGATCTAAAACATTTATTTAAATTATTAATTATATAAAATTGTTGAATTTTTATTTCATAAACTAGGGATTTTGGTTGATTTTTTAATCTAATTATGTGATATTAAAGATGAATTATGGTAACTTAAAAATAAGTTTTATGTGGTTAAAATGGAATTAGTAATGTTATGGTATGAATGACTATTTTCAATGAAATTTTTGGTTTAGTAAGGATAATCAGGTGAACGATGCCACAGGGGAGGAAATGGCAAATGGGCCGCCCGAACGTGCACAAGGCACCCGGGCGGTCACAACTTAGCAAAACCGATATGGGCGCCCTCGAACGAAACGGCCCGACCTGAACACGCCCATTCGGGCAACCTCACACGGCACGACACGGTGTGCCCGACTGAACGATTCCACAAGGGAGAAAACGGCAAACGGGCCACCTGAACGTACACAAGGCACCCAGGTGGTCACAGCTTATCAAAACTGATACGGGCGCCCTCGAACAAAACAGCCTGACCCAAACGCACTCGGTTGGGCGACCTCACACGGCGTGCCCGACCGAACGATGCCACAAGAAAGAAAATGGAAAACAGGCTTCTCGAACGTGCACAGGGTACCCGGGCAATCACAACTTAGCAAAACTGATACGAGTGCCCTCGAACGAAACGGCCCTGCTCGAACGCACCTGGTCAGGCGACCTCACATGGCACGACATGAAGAACGATGCCACAAGGGAGAAAATGGAAAACAGGCCACACGAACGTGCACAAGGTACCCGAGCGATCACAACTTAGCAAAACTGATATGGGCGCCCTTGAACGAAACGGCCCGACCCGAACGCGCTCGGTCGGGCAACCTCACACGACGCAACATGGTGCGCCCGACCAAACGATGCCATAAGGGATAAAATGGAAAACGTGCCACCCGAATGTGCACAACGCACCCAGGTAGTCACAACTTAGTAAAACTGATGCAGGCACCAAAGAACGAAACAGCCCGACGCGAATGCACCCAGTCGGGCGACCTCACAAGGCATGACACGGTGTGCCCGACCAGAGGATGCCACAAGGGAGCAAACAAAAAATGGGCCACCCGAACGAGCACAAGACACCTGGGCGGTCACAACTTAGCAAAACTGATACGGGCACCCTCGAACGAAACGGCTCGACCCAAACGCGCCCGGTCGGGCGAACTCACACGGCGCGACATAGCACACTTGAACGAACGATGTCACAAGGAAGCAAACGAAAAACGAGCCGCCCGAACGTGCACAAGGCACCCAGGTAGTCACAACTTAGAAAAACTGATACAGGCGTCGTCGAACGAAATGACCTGACCCGAATGCGCCCAGTCGGGCGACCTCACACGGCGTGACATGGCGTGCCCAACTGAACAATGCCACAAGGGAGAAAATGGAAAATGGGCTGCCCAAACGTGCACAAGGCACCCAGGCGGTCACAACCTAGCAAAACTGATACGGGCGCCCTCGATCGAAATGGCCTGAACCGCACGTGCCCGGTCGGGCGACCTCCCACGGCGCAACACGGCGCGCCCGACCAAACGATGCCACAAGGGAGAAAATGGAAAACGGGCCACCCGAATGTGCACAAGGAACCCGGGCGGTCACAACTTAGCAAAACTAATATAGGCACCCTCGAACGAAATGGCCCGACCCGAACATGCCCAGTTTGGTGACCTCGCATGGCACGCCCGACCGAACGATGCCACAAGGGAGAAAACGGAAAACTAGCCGCCCGAACATGCACAAGGCACCTGGGTGGTCACAACTTAGCAAAACTGATACAGGCTCCCCTCGAACAAAACAGCCCAACCCGAACGCGCCTAATTGGGCGACCTCGCACGGTGCGACATGGTGCGCCCAACCGAACGATGCCACAAGGGAGAAAATGGAAAACGGGATGCCCGAAGGGCTTTTGAAGGGGTTCCCCCACCATATGACAAGAAGAAGAGAATGGTCATTCTAGATGCTCTGAAAGTGTTGAGGCTTCATCCAGGTCACAAGTATTGTCTGCTAGTAGCTAGGAAGGCTTTCCAAAGAAGTTGGCTAGCATCACTATGACGCTATTACAGAATTAGAAGGGAAGAGAAAGGCAAAGGCTCAGGTATCATATGAGAGAAGGAAGAAATTGGCAAAATTGAGATCAAAAGCATTGGAGTTAGCCGAAAAGAAGCTTGCCCCAGAGATGGATAAGATAAAACTTGACAACATATTGGTCAATTTCCTTGACCCTTTATTGGTTATTCAGAAGGAGTATGAATACACCACCGTTAATACCAAAGTAACCAGCCCCTAGCAGATCAAGGGCTACAAGTTGTAGTTTTCGTCTGAACATCAACATACCACAACCATGCTTACAACCAGGATATGTTTTTTGAGGAGGAGAAATCTCGTCGAGATCAACATCAAGAATCCATTGCAAAAAAAAAAAAAATTACAACTTGTGGTGATTCCAGATGAGCATAGATGAATAGCTACAATAGATTTCGAATATGGAAATTATGGAGGAAAAAGATGAAATTCATCTTCCTTTTGCATTCGAGCGAGAGGAAAATCAATCATCAATGAAAATTCAAAATTTTCAAGCTGATCAGCAAGATCAGCCAAATTGGGGGCAGAGTTTGGGAAACCTTCGTAAGTGAATGGGGCCTATGTGATATGGCTACGAGTTATCTACCCCCACACAATCTGATATGTAAATAGTAAACATTGTAGGCATAGGGTTAATTAACCCCACACATAGTGGAGTTAGCGCCCGAAAAGCAGCTTGCCCCAAAGATGGAGCTCTTAGTTTCAATAAAGTATTAGATAAGCTGCATGTTGTGCTCAATGAAGCAGTCAATTTTGAAAATGAAATGACAAGAAATTATTTCTGAACATGAGGTTTTTGACTAGAAATATATAACTACACATAAATAATTACACTGTTGACACAATAATAATATAATCTGCAAATAGCCTTCTCACATTCATGATCTGAGTATATAGTGAATTAGACAGAAGTAAGAAAATAATTACTTCTTCAAAGCTAATTCGAATTTGGAGGGCTTAGGGGATTGGGGGTTAGGGGTTAGGGGATTAGGGGTTAGGGTTTAGGGGATTAGGGGTTAGGGGTTAGGGACTAGGGTTTAGGGGGTTAAATGGGTTAGGGTTTTAGGGGTTTAGGGGGTTTAATGGGTTGGGGGTTGGGAATTAGTGTTTAAGGGGTTAGGGGTTAAGGGTTAGATGTTTAGGGTTTAGGGGGTTAAATGGGTTAGGCATTTAGAGGTTTAGGGGCTTAGGGGATTTAGCAGTTAAGGATTTTAGCTAGGGGTTAGGGGTTAAGGGGTTAAGGGGTTAGGGGTTTAGAGGTTTATGGTTTAGGGCGTTACAGGTTAAGGTTTTAGAGGTTTATGGTTTAGGGGTTAAATGGGTTAGGGGTTTAGAGGTTTAGGGGGTTAAATGGGTTAGGGGTTAAGGGGTTATAGGTTTAGGGTTTAGGGGGTTAAATGGGTTAGGGGTTTATGGGGTTAGGGGATTTAGCAGTTAAGGATTTTAGGGGTTAGAATTTAGGGGCTAATGGGGTTAGGTTTTAGGGGGTTAGTTGGGTTAGGGGTCGGGAATTAGGGTTTAAGGGGTTAGGGTTAAGGGTTTAATGGTTTAGGGTTTAAGGGGTTAGGGGTTAAGGGTTTATAGGTTTAGGGTTTAGGGGGTTAAATGGGTTATGGGTTTACTAGGGGTTTAGGGGGTTAAATGGGTTAGGGGTTAGGGGTTAAGGGTTTAGAGGTTTATGGTTTAGGGGTTAAATGGGTTAGGGGTTTAGAGGTTTAGGGGGTTAAATGGGTTAGGGGTTGGGAATTAGTGTTTAAGGGGTTAGGGGTTAAGATGATAGTTTCATTGGTCTCTTTTTGTGTACATTAGTTGCTTATTCTTTGCGTCTCAATGTAACAATTTTGTAAGTATTGTTGCTTGTTGCCATGTTTTCTTTATTTATTATAAAGTGATAGGACTTAAGAGAGAGGAACCAGTACCATAGAAGAAATAATATGTGACCAAATTACTCTATATGGAGATGGGAGATAGGGGCACCCTACCTACCTACTAAATGTCTAAACCAAATGTGGTGTAAACGTCTGTAATGGTGGTTGATTATACGAGGAGAGGATTTTATGAGGAGGCACTGGATTTTAAGGCGGTCACAATTTAGCATTTTTGATATGACCACCCTCACATGACCCAACCCGACCCGACCCAACCCGCCTGAACGTGTTTCCTTGGGCGGCCTCATGACACGACATGACCTGACCAGACCCGACCCGACCCGACCCGCCCGAACGTGTTTCCTTGGGTGCCATCACAATATGGCACGACCCGACCTGACCTGACCTGAACACATTTCCCTGGGCGGCATCAGTACACAACTCGACACAACCCACCCAAACGCGTAATTTCCCTAGGTACCCTCATGACATGGCCCGACACGACCCGACCGGATCGGACATGTTCCTTGGGCGCCCTCACATGACCCAACCTGACTCGACCCTCTCAAACATGTTTCCCTGGGCGCCTTCACGGTACAACATGCCCCAACCCGACCCGACCTAAATGCATTTCCTTGGGCGACATCACACGACCCAACCCGATCAGACCCGCCTGAACGTCGAAGGCACGAGGGAGAAAACAAAAATGGGTCGCATGAACGTGCACAAGGTACATGGGCGGTCACAACTTAGCATTTTTTATACGACCTCCCTCACATGATTTGACCTGAACGAGTTTCTTGTGGCGCGCTCCTCACACGGCACAACTTGACCCGCTCGAACAAAGGGCGCACGAGGGAGGAAATGGAAAGGGGATCACACAAACGTGCACAAGCAACATGGGTGGTCACAACTTAGAATTTTTGATACGACCACCCTCATACGACCCAACCCGACCTGACTCGACCCGCCCGAACGTGTTTCCTTGGGCGGCCTCACACGACACGACCCGACCAGACCCAACTCGACCCGCCTGAACGCGTTTCCTTGGGTAGCCTCACACGGCACGACCTGACCCGACCCGACCCAACCCGACCCACCCAAACGTGTTTCCTTGGGCACCCTTAATTACAATACGGCACGAACCGACCTAACCTAACCCGAACTCATTTCTAGCTAATTGGGCACCATCATATGACTCGACCCGACCCGTACAAATGTGTTTCCTTGAGCGGCCTCACACGACAAGACCCAATCACCAGAACCAACTCGACCCATCCAAACTTGTTTCCTTGAGCGCCATCAGTACATGACTCGACCCGACCTGTACGAACGTGTTTCCTTGGGTGGCCTCACACAACACAACTCGACCGAACCCAACTCGACCTGACCCGTATGAATGTGTTTCCTTGGGCGGGCTCACACGACACAACCCTACAAGACCCAACTCGACACGCACGAACGCATTTCCTTGGGCGGCCTCACATGGTACGACTTGACTTGACTCAAAAGGGATATTTGAACGACCGAACGATGCCACAAGGGAGAAAATGGAAAACGGGCCGGCCGAACGTCCACAAGGCCACACTCAGGCGGTCACAACTTAGAAAAAATGATACGGGCGCCCTTGAACGAAACGGCCCAACCTAAATGCGCCCGGTCGGGCGACCTCACACGGCACGACATGGCGCGCCCAATCGAATGATTCCACAAGGGAGAAAATGGCAAACAGGCCACCTGAATGTGCACAAGGCACCCGGGCGATCACAACTTAGCAAAACTGATACGGGCGCCCTTGAACGAAACAGACTGACCCGACCCAAACACACTCGGTCGAGCGACCTCACACAGCGTGCCCAACCGAACGATGCCACAAGGGAGCAAATGGTAAATGGGACGCCCAAATGTGCACAAAGCATGTGGGCGGTCACAACTTAGCAAAATTGATATGGGCACCCTCGAACGAAACGGCCCGACCCGAATGCGCCGGGTCGGGCGACCTCTCACGGCGCGACACGGCGCGCCCAACCGAACGATGCCACAAGGGAGAAAACAGCAAACAGGCCACTCGAACGTTCACAAGGCACCCGGGTGGTCACAACTTAGCAAAACTGATATAAGCACCCTCAAACGAAACGGCTCGACCCGAGTGCGCCCAGTCGGGTGATCTCACACGGCGCGCACGACCGAATGATGCCACAAGGGAGCAAATGGAAAATGGGCCGCCTGAACGTGCACAAGGCACCTGGGCGGTCACAACTTAGCAAAACTGATACGAGCGCCCTTAAATGAAATGGCCCGACCCAAACGCGCCCAGTCAGGCGACCTCACACGGCACGCCCGACCGAATGATGCCACAAGGGAGAAAACGGCAAACGGGTTGCCCGAACATGCACAAGGCACCCGAGCGGTCACAACCTAGCAAAACTGATATGGGTGCCCTCAAACGAAATGGCCCGGCCCGAACGCGCCCAGTCGGGCGACCTCACATGGTGAATGATGCCACAGGGGAGCAAACGGAAAACGGGTCGCCCGAACATGTAAAAGACACCCGGGAAATCACAAATTAGCAAAACTGATATGGGCGCCCTCGAACGAAACGGCCCAATCCGAATGCGCCCAGTCGAGCGACCTCACACGGCGCGACATGGCGCACCCGAACAATTAACGATGCCACAAGGGATAAAACGGAACACGGGCCACCCGAACATGCACAAGGAACATGGGTGGTCACAACTTAACAAAACTAATACGGGTGCCCTCGAATGAAACAGCCCGACCTGAATGTGCCCAATCAGGCGACCTCACATGGCGCGACACGATGCACCCCACCAAACGATGCCACAAGGGAGAAAATGGAAAACGGGCCACCCGAACATGCACAAGGCACCCGGGCGGTCACAACTTAGCAAAACTAATACAGGCGCCCTCAAACGAAACGGCCCAACCCAAACGCGCCCGGTCAGGCGACCTCACATGGCGTGACACAGCGCACTCGAACGAACGATGCCACAAAGGAGAAAATGGAAAATGGGCCACCCGAACATGCACAAGGTACCCAGGCATTCACAACTTAGCAAAACTGATACGGGCCCCCTCGAACGAAACAGCCCGACACGGACGCGCCCGGTCGGGCGACCTCACACGGTGCTACACGGTGCGCCCGACCGAATGATGCCATAAGGGATAAAACGGCAAATGGGCCGCCCGAACATGCACAAGGCACCCGGGTGGTCACAACTTAGCAAAATTGATATGAGCACCCTCGAATGAAACAGCCTGACCCGACCCGAATGCGCCCGGTTGGGCGACCTCACACGGCGCGACACGGCGCGCCCGATCAAACAATGCCACAAGGGAGAAAACGGAAAATGGGCCGCCCTAATGTGTACAAGGCACACGGGCGATCACAAATTAGCAAAACTGATACGGGCGCCGTTGAACGAAACGGCCCGCCCCAAACACGCCTGGTCGGGATACCTCACATGGCGCGACACAGCGAACGATGCCATAGGGGAGAAAATGGTAAACGGGCCGCCCGAACGTGCACAAGGCACCCGGGCGGTCACAACTTAGCAAAACTGATATGGGCGCCCTCGAACGAAACAACCCGACCTGAACGCACCCGGTCGGGCGACCTCACATGGCGCGCCCGATCGAACGATGCCACAAAGGAGCAAATGACAAACGGGTCGTCGGAACGTGCACAAGGCACCCGGGCGGTCATAATTTAGCCAAACTGATACGGGCACCCTCAAACGAAACGGCCCGACTTGAACACGCCCGATCGGGCAACCTCACACGGCACGCCCGAATGATTAACGATGCCACAAGGGAGCAAACGGAAAATGGGCCACCTGAACGTGCACAAGGCACCCAGGCGGTCACAACTTAGCAAAACTGATATGGGCACCCTCAAGCGAAACGACCCGAATCGAACGCGCCTGGTCGGGCGACCTCACACGGTACGCCCGACCGAACGATGCCACAAGGGAGAAAACGACAAACGGGCCGCCCGAACGTGCACAAGGCACCTGAGCGGTCACAACTGAGTAAAACTGATACGGGCGCCCTCGAACAAAACGACCCGACTCGAACGCTCCCGGTCGGGTGACCTCACACTGCGCGACACAGCACGCCCGAACAAACGATGCCACAAGGGAGCAAACAAAAAACGGGCCACCCGAACGTGCACAAGGCACCCGAGCGGTCACAACTTAGCAAAACTGATACAGGCGCCCTCGAATGAAACAGCCCGAACCAGACGCGCCCGGTCGGGCAACCTCACACGGCGCCCCCGACCGAATGATGCCACAAGGGAGAAAACAGAAAATGGGTTGCCTGAATGTGCACAAGGCATCCGGACGGTCACAACTTAGCAAAACTTATACGAGCGCCCTCGAACGAAATGGCCCGACCCGACCCAAACGCGTCTGGTCGAGCAACCTCACACAACACGACACGGCGCCCAACCGAACGATGCCACAAGGGAGAAAACAGAAAACGGGCCGCCTGAACATGCACAAGGCACCTGGGTGGTCACAACTTAGCAAAATTGATATGGGCACCCTCGAACGAAACAGCCTGACCCGAACGCGCCCGGTCGGGCGACCTCACATGGGGCGACACGATCACCAAAAATAACTCCCAAAACCTAAACCCTAAGATTGTTCCTAAACACTGACAACACTTGCCTCCTAAATGTGGAAATACTGACACTTGACACAACTGTCACAATACCGACCCTTCTTCTAACTGTCGCAATACCGACAATAATCTCTGTAACGTCGCAATACTGACGCTTTGCCCCAAACCGTCGCAATAGCGACACTTAGCTCTTTGTAATGTCGCAATAGCGACACTTAGCTCTCTATAACATCGCAATAGTGACACTTAGCTTCTGTAATGTCGCAATACCGACGCTTTGCCCCCAAGCATTGCAATAGCGACACTTAGCTCGAAGTGTCGCAAGACTGACACAGTTCTCCAATCCGTCACAATTTCGACGCTTTTCTACAAACGTCGCAAGACCGACACTTACCTCTAAGTGTCGCAATATCGACACTTGTATCCAAACATCGATAAAGTGATAGTTGTGGGCAGGATTTGAAAAATTGATAAAAATTGGGAAAATTTCCGACATTTGGTCAAAAGTGTCGGAATTTCCACCAAATTTACTAGTGGGCAGAGAGCCTGGAGAGACTGCGCATTGTGTAGTCTCAATGGCAAAGGTTGTTGGATGAGGCCTGGCACTACGCAATGCATAGTGAGTAAATCTAGTACTACGCATTGCGCAGTTTCATCAGCCAAGCTTGAAGCTTGAGCTTCCATATTGCACAATGCTCAGTTGGGAAAAGTAAGTTCTGGCCAAAGGAAAGGAAGATCTGCCCAAGGGAAGTGTGAAAAAGGAGCAAATATGAGAGATGGTGAAGGCATGAGTGTAGATCTAATGAATTGTTGATGAAAAAGAGTAAATCAAGCGTAGAAATTGAACAAACTAGAAGTGAACGAGATTAGTGAGGAGAGTGGCCGCAACAACGACCATCGGTGAAAAAATGCAGAAAACGATGCGACATTTATGAAAGGAAAATATAAACTTAAAACAACACTCCTACAGGCTAAATCGTGTTAAAACTCTAGCATGCATGCAAATAAACAAGCAAAACAACACTCATGCAAGCCAAGCGGCAAAAAGCGATAGAAAACATGATTAAAAACGATAAATGAAAAACTCACCCGGAAAAGTAACGATGCTATAACTCCAAGATCGAATGTAAGAATGAGATCTAGGGGCATCGATTAATTAGATTTGATAAATTAGGGTTTATGATGTGCATGCCACAAATCAAGGGAAAAGCGACACTTGGCCATAGTTTCTAAAAATAACGAGTGTGCTTCCTTCAAGCTGCTAAAAATATATCCCTATATTTTAGGGTTGCTTTTTTTCTTTTATGATTTTCTGATTTTTCCGAGGAAAATTTCCATGCACCTCACCAGGAAATATTGCACAGTTCTGGGGAACTGGTAGCTCCCAGCTTAGTGCATTGCGCAGTTCCTGAGCTCAGTGAGTAATTGCGCAGTTTCTGAGCTTAGTGTTGGGTTTCCTGTCATGACTGCATAGTTCCTGAGCTCAAGGTTGGGCTGCCAGTCAAGACTACACAATTATGATCAATAAGGACAAGAATTGTGGAGTTTCTGGAGGCAAGCCCATAACTGTTTTGCAAGACTTAGGTAAGAGGTCAGCTTGTGACTTAGAAAAATTTGGTAAGTGGAAAAGAAAATGAGAACAAGAAAAATTGAATGATAACATCAATCGAAGCATGCATACCTTATAGCAGTGCAAGGTATGCTCCTGTGAAGGGAAGTTAGGCTCCAAAATATAAGTAATGGAACAATTTTAAAGGGTGGTTGTAGCCGCTACAACATTGGCGACACACTGGTAGAACTCTATCTCTCTAAATGAAACTTTTCTTCGTGTAAAACCGGGTCTCACCCTTCCGAAAGTATTGTTCAATTCATTGGTTGCCACATCTCCCTCACTTATTCTGAGTTAAACACATATACCCTTCCATCCTCTTCATTGGCGGAACATTAACCAAGCCACGTCACACTAAGTTGTTTCGATTGGGGATTGGGAGTATTTAGATGCACAAGTAAAGAATTTTTCAGAGTCTATATTTTCATCTCTGGTGTTGCTCCACTGCCAATAGGCCTGGACAGTACCTGGACATAGTCACTTTAGAGACACAAACATTGCTTCATTGCCAACGAGCCTGAAAAGTACCTCGGCGTAGTTGCTTGCTTCACCTCTCTGCACAAGAAACCTTTCTCTTCTTTCACCCTTTATTTCATTTTTCGTTTTTTTATTATTATTATATGTTTTTTCATTTTCAAAGAACTGTGGATAAGAACTTATTTATCTTATGGGGTGGAAGAGGGATCCCGACGTCTTGAGAGCGAAAGAGGTTGTTCCTTTAGATAAGTATGTTTATGTACACCTCTAACATACTTGTTAAGTTTTTCCTCCCATCCTTACTCTGTTAAAATAGAGTGACAAGGATTAACATAATATATATAGAAACTGATTAGAGTAGGCGAAATCAGTTAAAACCCAAACATCATGATTTCATTGTGACCTTCTCTGATAAAGAACGTATTTTCCATTTGAGTATCATCAACCAAAACAAAACATCAAGATTCGCACAAAGAGAGGGAATAGCCAGAAAACCAAGTGTTGGTAGAAGAACAACTTCCCTCTTGGGTTTCACTATGCTTGCTTTAGAATCCAAACACGGTCTCATGTGAAACTAACCTAAGACTGAAAACAAACAAACGAAGGAAAGGAGCAAACTTTAAAGAAATGAGTGAAATAAAATCAAGACAAACAACAATGAAAAGCAAACACTACTCCTACTCTTATCCTAAACAAAAAGTAGGCCAACTCACGTAAAGTGATACTTCCAATGCACTCACCAATGCATTGGTACGCCTACGCAAGCGAGGGAATACATGTAAAGAAAGATATACATGCATAACATCATGCAAGAAATATATAACATTGCAAACCAAAACATTTGAAGTTTGAATGCAAATGCAAAAAATAAATGGCGAAAATCACATGGCAAACATTATGCGGATGTACCATGGTGTCGTGACACATCGTGAATCGAAGACTTGCAAACACAAAATTTTGAACCATGAAGGTGAGTAAACATAAAGAAAGAAAGAAATTTTCGTTTCGCCACAATGCCTGCCAAGCATGACTCCTTCAACAATTTACTGATAGGATCGTGAAAAACTAATGGAGGATACGAAAATTGTAAATCAAAAGGATTTTCAACATGTACAAGAGAGTGATGAGGATCCTCGAGAAATTTATCATTACTCAAATTAGAGGTGTAACTGACCTCGGTTACGAGAACCTAAAATAACCATCAGCTCGGGTTGAAGTGCCTCGACATCTTCGGGAAGATTAAACTCATCAAAAGATAAATCATCAAAGATTGGTGGCTTGGAAAAATCAATAATAAGAAAACCAGAATTTTGACTAGCTGAAACAACAAAAAGGTCACGATAGCCACGATTAAAAAGTTCAGGATCGTAAGCGGAGGTATCCTCATGATCTAATGAATCATATAGAGGGGAATAAGGAAAAAAAAAAAAATTACCCTCTACGTTTCCAAAAAGGTATGATGAGAGGTTGGTCAGATCATTGATAGGAGATTCATCCTCCCCGCATTTAAATGAAAAACTAGCATTCCATGAATTATGCGAATGATCGGAAGTATTAACAATGTCAGAAACTGAAGTTTCACATAATTCAACCAGATTGACAGAATCGCGGACAATGTCAAGATAATGTAGAAGAGTTGCGAAAGGAAGAGAGTCATCCTTCATCGTAGATTCTTGTTCAATAACGAGCTCTACCACATACTCATTGTAAATGAGATCGCGGTTTGGCTGCACAACAACAAATCCATCCAACACCTGATCCTCATGAACATCAAAGGAAATATTTGAAACAACAGAATACACAAACTCATAGTTTGTATGATCAGAGGGACCAAAGGGTGGAGGATGAGGAGAAAACTTTTCAACACACTCACTAGCCTTGCTGTCCAAAATTGCACAAGGATCCTGAGCATGTGGGGTGGGAAAATATGGCGGTTCCGAAACAAATGTCTTGTGAATATTTCCCACCACATCTTGTGGCGGTAAAGTTGTTAAATTAAAAGCGGATGGGAGATTTCTTGGAACAACACCCTTGTCTGTTGCAGATTTAGAAGCTTTATGCACAAGGTTCCCTGGGAGTGATGTAAGCGACCGTAACTAGTGCGAAGTAAGTGAAATTTGAACATGTAAAAAAAAAATTGGTGAAGTAATCCCAATCAGCTTCATATTCTAGAAATTCAAAACAGAGATGTAAGAAACTATTAATAAAATGGTGTAGAAATTCATCAAATTATTTTTGCAATTCTAAAATTCTGTGACAAAGGTTTTTATAATCAAAGTCATTAAACGCATGAAAAAATTTTGTAACAAATTGTTCAAAAGAGTGGATAGAGGCATCAGCTAATGTGTAACACCATTGCCTTACGCGCCCTTTGAACGCGAGAAATAACGACTAACAACCTTGGGCAAAATTGAAGAAAACAATATGTATGCTCAACGATGGTTGTTTCACCTTCGCCATTAAATTTGAGATGCAACATGTCATTGATGATATCCGATGGCACTTGAAAATTGATTTTTCTAGAAAAACATGTCAGGTGTATGATTTGGGAAGAAGTCATAAAAATGAGTGCGGAAATTCAAAATAGACTTCAAGGGATCAGCTTGTCATTTGGGCCTCCCTCTAGTGCTAGAAATGTTGATGGTGCCAGATCCGCTAAAATTCAGGGCATCTCCCCGATCTGAAGTCCCAGCAAGACCTCACACCATTTGGAGTAGGAGTCCCAGCAGTGGGGTTTTTAACTAAATGCTTTGGATTACAAAACACAGCGGTTCTAACGGAAAAGGGGAAAGGAAGTGTGCCCCTTCAAAGTCTGTAATAGTACACAACTTGAAAGGAAAACATGAGTTGAAAATACATCACGGAAACTAACAAGCATAATAGTCCACAAGTTAAATGTGGTGGATTAAAGCATAAGCACGCATTCAATAATATTTGCACAAATGCAAAGGAAATAGTTCATAAGAATATGTGTAAGTTAGACAACATAAATCAAAATCATAACCAGAATAGTCCAACTACATTTACAATATATGCATGAATATGTGTTGACTCTTATTTATATTATAAGTGAAAGATCCATTCATACTTACAATATGACGAACCACTTTCCCCAATAGTGGAACTTGAAGTCAACAACACCTTCTCCTCCCAAGAATTGTATTCCCTCTACACTATGGAGAAGCCAAGGCTGACACAAAACTCCCAAGCCTTCTCTAAGCCTAATCCTAGCCAAAATCTTGGCTCCCAAAATTTCATTACAAGAGTTATGAGGATGTATTTATAACCAAAGTGGGGTGACTCTCGGCATACCCCCTTGGTGACTATTGGACTCCCCTCATGAATCCTCACATTACATATGACTATTCACTTTCCGTCATGGACACATGAAATTTCACTCATATAATAATTGCAAATAATTTTACAATTTCCACTCATACCCATATAAGACAAAATAGGGTAGAGACAAATTTACAGCCTAACAAGACAAAATACTATGATGCTGGTGTTGGGGTGAACTCAAGTCGAGCATCTTGGACTTGGTCTTTCTTGGTCACATACTCATAACAAGCTTGGTATTTGCAATGGTCTCCCCAAATCGCGAGATATTTTTAGGCTGGAAGTAGACTCTTGCCTCCAATGTATCTGGGTACAATCTCTTGGAACTGGTCTTCACATCTTCAATTAAGTGCAACATTGTTCTAATCTGAATCAGACCACTAATGTAGGTATGAAAAGTCTGTATGTTAATCTTCATGTCCTCTTGGGTGGCCTCCTACTTCAGGTACTGATCAATCTCCTACCAGACTTACTGCTTGCGTTTGGCCTCGGTGAGTGTACCAATTGATGGGATTCGATGGGTTCTCACCATGAAATCCAAGCTGCCGAATATCCTTCCATATGTCACCTAAATGCTTCCGATGAAGGAGGCAAGTTTCTTGTTGTTCCGGATTAGAATTTGAACTCTAGCTTTCTCTAACTCTGCCTGTGGCTTCATCATCTTTACCAATGTAAGTGGTGCAGACTTGTATCGCATTTTCCACTCATGCACAACAGTGATGGCAGTCCATATATTCCTGAGGATCCTGACAAAATATCTGCTCTATCGTAGGAATTTACTCAGGTGGAAAAATGCCCTATGGATGGTTACCAACTCCTCATAAAGATCTCGCATAGTGTCTCCAAGTATGGATACTTCAATAAGTATCGTTTCTCTAATCTCCTCGTGGTAGACCTGTGTGGACGGTGCACTCTACGTTGTTCATTCTCTTTCCAAAGTGTTTGTATGTTCTGCGCTAACTGATTTTTCTCGGAAACCAAACATTGGGTGTTAGATCTAGTTACTCCGAAAAAGGCCCAATTGGCATCGACAATGGCATTTAGATTCCTACTAGTGTCAGCATGATCACCCTTTCTCTCATGAATGCGGGTGATGCATGATAATCCAATAAATGCTTTCTTTGCGCTTGTAAAATATTCTTCTACAACTCATCAAATGATATATTGTACATGTCCATGATCAGATCATTATCAAGGGGAATCACCTCCCCTTCCTCACTCAACGCTTGATATGCATTTGGAGGTGGTGGAGTCAGAGTGGTGGCCTGAGGTGCGTCGGGCATTAGGTCCACATCTTCATTTAGTGGCTCCATTTCAAATTTCATGTCCGTGATTTTAATCAATTGTCCAAGCTCTTGAGAAAACACTTGTTCTTGCATTTGTTCGCTCACTCCTTGTGTTTTCAACTGATCGTGTATTGATTCTTCAACCTGTATAGGTGTCACCTCTTATGTCGTGGTACCTTGACTTTCTTCTTCTTATTTCTTATGTCTCTGCTCTTATTCTCTTCTTCTAAGCTCCCATTCTTCCCTAAACTCTTGTTCTGCTCTCTGCGCTTTCTGCACTTCTTATTCCAAGGATTGCCTCTCTCTCTTTCTCTGCTCTCCTCTCTGTTTCCTTTGTTCCCTCTTTTCTTCGTTATCCAAAGCTACTTTCTCAGTAAGAGGGTCTTCTTTCATTTCCAGCTTTGTTCCTCTTCCGTGTGGTCTACTACCTTCCTCTTTCCTTTGTCATGCGTCAGACCACTCCCTGTTGATGTTGCTAATTCCGAAACTACTGTCGCCTGCAAGACAACTTTAGAAGTCTCAGCCATACTGATCAAATCAAGAGGTCGAGAAGATTTATAATAGTTCTTCCATGGTTCCTCCTCTTTCCATTGATATATCCCACTAACCCAGTTGAAGTACACTCTCGCACAATGTTCTTTTTAAATTACCCTCAGATCATATCGATTGTAACTCTTTGTGCCGAACTCAAATTTGACCATGTCTTTTTGCTTTCGGCATCCACGAACTTGAGATTATTAATCTCGTATAATCCGACCTGCAAAGGAACAGGTGGCCATGGTTCCTTCTTAATTCTATTCAGTTTTGCTGACAATCTTGTGGAGAGGTGATAAGTTATCTCTTGCATGACCAATTTGTCAGTGGCATGTCTTGGTAAAAGATGTGGCGAATTTGGCCCGCTAAACACTCTGATCAATGTTTCATCCGGTAAGGTGAAATAATCAATGATCTCTAATATCGCCTCCATATTTTCTCGTGACATGCAAGGTGGTTCCTCTTGAAAGATGATCTTGTAGAGTGGTGTAATGAAATGATCAATAAGTTGCTCCATGACTCCACGATTATTGCAATCTAAGAGTAGCTCGCAATAGATATGTATGGCATTGTTTCTCGGTGTCCATGTCGAGTTCATGCTAGGGAATTGGTTTTGCGCACAGATTGCATCCAGTAAGTATGCAGACATGTAGAAGCGTGCTTGTTTGGCCTTGGGTGGATTGCAAGTTTTTGTCACATGAACTCTCAGTTGATGAGAAAATAAGTCTAACTAGTTGAACAACTTCCCCTCGTTCGCTACCTAGTTCAGCAAGATAGACCACCCCTCAAGAAAGGTCTCTATATCTGATTGACCATAGATTTTGTAAGCTAGTATGACCAAAAGATGATAGGATTTCCTAAGTGCTCTTGTCTTATACATGTGGGTGTATGTTTGTCTAAACTTGGTTGGCTCCTTCACTCGGCCCTTGATGATATCTCTCATGTTCGTGTAGTTGTGAGTGGCATAGAATAGTGAGTCCATGTTCATCATTGGCTCAAGAAGATGATACATTTGTTTTAAATCTACTTCCACGAATGTATCAAGCTTCTCCCCACTGGTCTTGTTCAATGTCATGGTTGTCACATCGGTGTTCGAAACAACCTAGCTGATCATATCTGCACATGGGAAGGTTGGATACTTACATGCAACCTTGTAAAGCCCTGACTAAATAACGCTAAGATACACCTTTCGGTCCTCTAAGTATTCCTGAAAGTCCTTTGTGAATTCATCCTTGATCTGCGGCTGTGTCAGTTTAGATCCTTTCTTAATGAAAAATTGAGTGTCCAAGTAAACTGGCAAGTTAACTGAGACTTTCTCAACGACTTCCCTAGTAATGCTTTCAATGGTTTCCTTTAAGGCATCTCTCTTTGATGACATTGTGAATGTTACTGTTGGAGAGATGCTCAACAACTGCTATACCAGTGGGAAAAAAAAACACACGAATGGCAAGAAAATGTCAGTTATAAGAAAAAACACTTTCAGGACATGTTCATGCAGAACACCGGGCAAATAAAAGGAAGGATTACACAATTTTTGGTGGGAATAGGGTCTCACTGGCTGGGGAAACTGTTGAAGATTGCAAAAAGAAACAGTGAAGGAGGCATCTTGAAACATCATTCCTGATCCTAGTTGGAAAGTGATCACCAAAACTAGGTGGGGGCCACACAGGTGATTTTTGTCGCAAAGTCTATTTTTAGACTATGTCTATTTTTAGACATGTTGATCATATTCTATGAGTTGCAGGATGCTATTTGTGGATGGTTGGTCAAGTTGGAAAAATATATGGATTTCTATTTTTAGACATATTGGGCGGAATCTATTTTTAGATTGCCAGTCTAAAAATAGATATGTCGAATATTATTAGCTCTTAATAATATTTGGACTATAAACATTATCTTATTCTTTTGGAGCACTTCAGTTAAGTGCACAGATGTGGCACAGGAGCTGACATAAGGAATTACGCTATTCATGAGGGTTAAGTGGAGCTATTGCATGGATACTTCAGTTAGAACTCATGTGACAGAGTTTGGTGGAGTTGATTGAGGAAGTTAGTGGAGTTATATTCAGTTTAACTAATCTAAACATAGTTGAGCTATTTGTATCTAGTTTAACTTATTGATACAATTAGTGAGAGTGGTGTGAATTAATTATTAATTAATTCACTAATTATAAACTCATTAATCAACTAAATAATACATCAGTTAACTTCAGTGCATGGACAGTTTCAGTGGAGACCAGTGCAAAGATAGGTGAAAGGGCAAGTGTGACTATCAGTTGTGACTATAAGTGATGCATGGTTTGCATCCAACACTTATTAGAGATGCCTATAAAGACTACGTGAGCAAGACTGGGTAATACATTCTCATCAAGAGGCATTCTTCAGCAGGGATTGCACAGTAGAGGCGGGCTATCAGGTGGCAGAGATCGGTGCATGGGATTTGCAAGATCGGGCCTGATTAGTGTGTAGCAAGTGGAGATTATACTGAGAGCTTGTGAGGAGCTTTGTATAATGATTGTTACATGATCTCTATGACATATATAATATATAGATAGTTGGGGGTTTTCAGCTTTAAGCTTTCCCATTACATATTGTGTTCATATGTGTGAATTTTTATGGCTTTAATGTGGCATGCAATTGATTTTATTTCCGCATGTGATGATCAATGGTAGAAGAGATTTTGTATTGTGCATGAAGTCAAATAGTGTGTGATCAGGAGAATCTTGGTGAATAATATATTATTTATTCAAATTTATACATGGTATCAGAGCAATATTGATCATCGGAGCAATTGCAAAGCATTGAAGCGGTTGAGTTTTAGGATAAACTCAGGAAAATAAAAATGGAGAAGAATGACACTATTCCGGTATACTTGAAAAAATTTGTCCACTGCAGGGATGAGCTTGGGAGTGTAGGAGTTAGTGTGGATGAGGAAGGACAAGTCAAGAAGGTTGGGATTCAAGCAAAGAATCTCTACAGACTTGAAGTAGATGGGATTTCTACAGAGCTTCCTACTGTTGGGAAGTGCAAGAAATACATGCAATTGATGCTTGAGAGGGAGCAAGTTTTGCATGCAGGTAAGAGTGAACCTCAGGATGTGGAGCAGCCACAAGATGAGGATCATGGAGTGGGAGAAACCACTCATGCAGAGAAATTTCTCAGCGTATGGGCAGAAGCATGCAGCCTATACCACCAGTGAGAGTGTGGGGCGATATGCATGATTAATACCAAGAGGAGTCATGGATTCATGGAGATGGTGTGATCTCATGAATTGAACTCGGCTAGCGAGGTGCCTCCACAGCACAACAAGAGGCATGATCACTGGATTGATGCAGGCAGATCAAAGTGACAGTGTCAGATACTGGAGCGCGAATCAGAGTTGACAGCAAGTGCAGAGTGCATGGGTGCAAGAGTTCAACAACGCAGTGGTTCCTGATGACATGTGCAGTTGGTACCAACAGAAGTTTAAGACTTTGATGATAGATGCATCAGACTGATTGATTTTTTTGGAGCCTATTCAGTTTCAGAGGAGTTGCAGAGCAGATGCATGGAGTTGCATGGTGCTTGTGAAGGTTGCAGGGCGAATGCATGGAGTTGCATGTCGCATGCAAAGACAGTCATTTCTTGTTGAGAGGGAGTGTTGAAGATTGCAACAAGAAACAGTGAAGGAGGCATCCTGAAACATCATTCCTGATCCTAGTTGGAAAGTGATCACCTAAACCAGGTGGGGACCACACAGGTGATTTTTGTCGCAAAGTCTATTTTTAGACTATGTCTATTTTTGTATACATGGAGCATATTCTATGTTGCGGGATGCTAGGTCTGGATGGTTGGCTTGTTGAAAAATATATGATTTCTATTTTTATACATATTGGTGGAATCTATTTTTAGACTCCGCTACCTAAAAATAGATATGTTTAATATTATTAGCCTTAATAATATTTGACTATAAACATTATCTTATTCCCTGGGAGCACTCAGCTTAAGTGCACAGATGTCACACAGAGTCGAAGGTATGAATGTGCTATTCCCGAGGTTAAGTGGAGCTATTGCATGGATACTTCAGTTAGAACTCATGTGATGAAAGGTTTGCAGAGCCGATTGAGGATGTTACTAGGAGTTATGTTCAGCTTTAACTAATTCAAACATAACTGTTTATTTTAGACTCACTTTAACCGATTGATACAATTAGTGAGAGTGGTGTGAATTAATTATTAATTAATTCACTAATTATAAACTCATTAATCAACTAAAGAATACATCAGTTAACTTCAGTGCATGTACAGTTTCAGTGGAGACCAGTGCAAAGATAGGTGAAAGGGCAAGTGTGACTATCAGTTGTGACTATAAGTGATGCATGGTTTGCATCCAACACTTAGTAGAGATGCCTATAAAGACTGTGTGAGCAAGGCTGGGGTAATACATTCTCATCAAGAGGCATTCTTCAGCAGGGATTGCGCAATAGAGGCAGGCTATCAGGTGGCAGAGATCGGTGCATGGGATTTGCAAGATCGGGCCTGATTAGTGTGTAGCAAGTGGAGATTATACTAAGAGCTTGTGAGGAGCTTTGTATAATGATTGTTACATGATCTCTATGACATATATAATATACAGATAGTTGGGGGTTTTCAGCTTTAAGCTTTCCCATTACATACTGTGTTCATATGTGTGAATTTTTATGGTTTTAATGTGTGCATGCAATTGATTTTATTTCTGCATGTGATGATCAATGGTAGAAGAGATTTTGTATTGTGCATGAATTCAAATAGTGTGTGATCAAGTGAATCTCGGTGAATAATATATCAGTTATTCAAATTTCTATAGAAACTGCACACTGCACAGTCCCAGTAGTCAGTGTCAAAGCATGTGGCTTGAAACTGCGCAATGCGTAGTTCAACCTGGGCAGAGAGCCTCAAGAGACTGCACATTGTGTAGTCTCAGTGGCCAAGGTTTTTGGTTGAGGCCTAACACTACACAGTGCACAATGAGGGCATCTAGTACTGCGCATTGCAGCGCCAGAAGCCAAGCTTGAAGCTTGAGCTTCCATATTGCGAACATATTACGAAATGCCCAGCTGGGAAAAGTAAGTTTTGGCCAAGGGAAAGATAGATCTACCCAAAGGAAGTGTGAAAAATGAGCATATCTCAGAGATGATGAAGGCATGAGTGAATATTATGACTAATTTTTTATGAAACAAATTAAATTAAGTGCAGAAACTGAAAAAATGAGAAGTGAACAAGATCGGTGAGGAGAGTCGCCGCAACGGCGACCATCGGTGCAAAAATGTAGACACCGATGTGACACTTTTGAAAGGAAAACAAAAACTTAAAACAACACTTCTACAGGCTAAAACATGTTAAAATGCTAGCATGCATGTAAATAAACAAGCAAAACAACACCCATGCAATCCAAATGGTAAAGAGCAACAAAAAACGTAACTAAAAGCGATAAATGCAAAACTCACCTGGAAAAGCGACGAATATTGCACCGAAGGTTCCTTGATCTCCTCTGGAATGATAGAGCTCCAAGATCAAATGTAAGAATGAGCTCTAGGGGCATCGATTAAATATATTTGAGAAATTAGGGTTTATGATGCATATGCCACAAATCAAGGGAAAAGCGACACTTGGAGACAATTTCCAAAAAAAGTTAGTTTGCTTCCTTCGGGCTGCTAAAAATAGATCCCTAGATTTTAAGGATGCTTTTTTCATTTTTTTCTTTTCTGATTTTTCTGGGGAAACTTTCCATGCACCTCTAGGAAAAATTACACAGTTCCGGGGAACTGCCAACTCCCGACTCAGTGCACTTCATAGTTTATGAGCTTAGTGAGTGATTGCGCAGTTCCTAAGATTAGTGTTTGTTTACCTGTCATGATTACGTAATTCCCGAGCTGAAGGTTTGGCTTCCAGTCAAGACTGCACAATTCTGATCAATAAGGGCAAGACTAGCTTCAATAATTGCGCAGTTTTTGGAGGCAAGCCCAGAACTGTTGTGCAAGGCTTAGGAAAGAGGTCAACTTGTGACTTAGAAAAAATTGCTAAGTGGAAAAGAAAATGAGCACAAGAAAAACTGAAAGATGAACATCAATTGAAGGATGCATACCATATAGCAGTGAAAGGTATGCTCCTTGAAGGGAAGTTAGGCTCCAAAATCTAAGCAATGACAAAATTTTGGAGGGTGGTTGTAGTCGCTACAACAAATCACAATATAATTAATGATAGAAAACACCCTTTACCTCCTAATAATAATAATTATTATTATTATTTAATTTTGGTTAAAAAATAATTATAATTTAATTTAAAAACAAATCCCCTTATGAGACAATAAACCTCTTTACCCAATGGTATAACTGTTAGAATATATAAAAATATATATATTCTAACCTTTTCAATTTAAACTCGTAAAATTATTATTATTTTAATTAATATACTCCATTTAAACATATATAAAACTAAATTGATTTTAATCAATCCACTTAATTTAACTATGTATAAATTAAATTATTTTTATTTAATCCACTTATAAATTAAAGGTCTCTCAAATAGCTAACTACAATGATACACTCCTTAAACTACTCATAGTTTTTTTGTTTGACAAAGACCCATTTTAAAATAGTGTGAGAGTGATGTGTAATTCTATTTGTTCTCAACGTCAAGTTGAAATGTGTATCTCATAAAATAAAAATAAAATATTCTCTAAATATAAAAGTGACGTGGGCAAATTGAATATGCATGTTTAGTTAGTTTTAGTTAAAAGAATTATAAAAAATCAATAATTGCAACCTCTATTTAGTAGTTGTTGGATCCCGTCTCTTTTCTCCTAGGATTGTTCCCTCTCCTTAGTCCTTTTCCCCTTTGTGTTATTATCTCTCCCTTATTTATTTATTTATTTTATTTTATTTTATTAATTAGTGATAGATGTTACTATTTATGTGATTTTTTATTTTTTTATTCGGTGTTCTTTTTCTTTTTCTTTTTATTCATTTTTATTGTCTTAGGTTAAGTTAGTTATTTGATTATATTTTTAATTCTTTATTTTGTTTGTTTATTTATTTATTTTTATTATTTATTTTATTTTATTTTTAATATATATATATATATATATATATATATATATATATATATATATATATATGAGAAATATTATTCTATAATCAGTATGAAAATAATTAGATTGGGTTTTGTAATCATCATTTTACGTTCCTCTACCTTAGCAGAGCATGCTGAAATGACAAAACATCACATTTGCATTGAAGATGCTAAGGTGATCGCCAGGATTGACCATTTCCACCACCGTAAGTTGAGGGAAGCCTTATAAATTGAAAAGAGACTCGTTAACCTTAACAGGGATGATGGGTAGAGAGTTAGCAGATGTTGGATTCCTGCCCTTCACTCTTAGTTGTTGTTTTTCTTCCTGCCCTGTTCTCCCTCTTCTCGTTCTCTCTTAAAATACCCCCCTTTTTTCTTCCCTTAGGCCTTTTTGCTCGCGCTCTCTTTTTCTCCCTTTTTTATTTTTAGTTTGATTAAAATTAAAATTATGTCAATCTTTCTAATTATAATATTTATAGCTATTCTCGATATACAATGTATTGAAATAACTATTAAATTAGGATTTAAAATATTAAATTTACTTAATAAGTAAGAAAATAAGTATAGTAAATTATATAGCATATAACCTTAGTTAATTCCTTTCTAAATATTAAATAATAATAATAATAATATATCATATGCAACTATTTTCAATTCATATTTAAATTAATTAAATTTTTTAATTTCTTTATTTTAGTCAAACTAAATAAATAAATAATAAATAATAATAATAAAATATACAGTTATTAATTAATTCATTTTAATTTTCTTATTCTAGTCAAACTAGCCATTATTTACAACGACTAGTTAGAGCGTCCCTTTATCTATTTAAACAGGTTCATTGATCGAACTTCTCGTCTTCTCCTGATGATGAACCACACTGGCACACTGGCTAGTTCGAAACGCGTCGACAATATATTCATTGATGTGATTATCACCGAAAAAATTTATATACATTTTATGGATCACAAAAGCCAAATTCCTAATAAAATTAATATTGTTTTTAATAATTTGCTATTAAAAGTTTTTATTTTGGTAAATTAGGCTATTCTATATTAATTCGAGAAAAGAAACATTACATATGCTACAGGCGGGGTTGGAAAGCTGCGCTTAACCAATCCCAGCCTTAGTTGCTCGGTTTCGGGGCTGCCTCCGTGGAGGAAACCAACCCGGAAAGTACTTCAGACAGGAAATTACAAAATGCGCAGCAACACTGATCTATCTAGATATTGCAAAATATGCAAAAACAAGAGTGTAGCTTGATATTCCCCAGTGGTAGCATGCTTGAAAAAAACCAAGGAAGAACTGAGCAGCTTGGCAGTCCTCAATCTTCAGCTTCATCATCGTTGTCAGGTACTTCCTCCTCTATGGGGCAAGTGTACGCCTACGCAGCCGCTTCCTCAGAATCTGCCACTGGACGCATGGGTTTGGGGACAGGTGCACAGAGGATGGGGGACTCTGTATCCTCAGCGTCAGGGATGCGCGTCCAAGTGCCTTTAGAGTCCATAATCCAAAAATTTGTTTCATCGTCTTCCTCCACCTGAGCCGGCAGCAGATCAGTCTTGTGAGGCGGGGGGTTCACCTGATGCGCGATGGTAGAATTCCGGGGGCCGTAACTACCTCTCTGTACAGCTTTCATCAGAACTTCTTCCTCCTGCTCAGGATCAGGGCTATGTCTCGCAAAACTGTCGAAGGAGGAGCCTTCAATAGACTCCAAACAATTGTCCTCTCCACGGTGGTAACGTCTGGCGAGAGCCCCTCTCTGTCCACCTCGGATGGTTCTTTGGCGCAATCTAGGAGCCATTGCTTGATGAGGCAAGGGAGAGGCTTCAAAGGAAGGATGTGCAGCAGGGGGACAGTAAATGTCGAAGACAAGGGGAGCAGAAGGGCTAGGGATGAGATGCATAGACTGGGTAGTCACAGCTGAGAGGGGTATGCGCAGCACAGCGCTAGGCAGAGGGCTGCGCAGCGGGCTGGAGTCGGGGGGTGCCAAAGCAGAATCAAAAGGAAAGACAGAGGGAACTTACTGTTAGTTGCTCTGGGCTGAGGACTCAACCTTTTATAAGGTCTAGGACACATGCGAGGTGGATGGTAATGAGTGAGCCTCACATGCAGCTGCGTGCCACAACAAATTTCCTGAGCAGGCTCGAGGGAAGGGTGATGGTTGATAATCATTTCAATCCTATTAATCATTTATGATGATTGCTGCATAGGGTACCCAGGAGAGGGTAGTGTTGTACCCAACGTCTTATCATCATGCCTTATCTCGTTTGTCTCGTGTAGATGGTTAACGTTTTGAGGATCCGCAGCGGGTGAGTCTCTACACAGAAGATCTCTGTCCTCAAGGGTATGGGAGAGATGATTATCATTCGTGCCACTTCTGTCACCCGCATCCAGGGAATTGGCTATTAAAAGTTACGGGAAGACTAAATAATATTTCATTAATTTTTTTATAATTAGCAATTTCTTATCCTTAATTATTTAATGTTAAATTTAAATATTTTATTATTTTTTCTTCAACATTCATTCTCTGACCGTTGTGCATCTTTTTAGCTTGTATAGATCAGAACATTCATCAAAAGTCCTGATGATGAGCCACACTTAGTGGTTCGAAACTTGTTGACTCAAGTATCTGTAATGTGATTTACTGGAAGAATTATCTTGAAAAATCACTATGAATCAGAGAAGTTTGCATTCCCAAATTGCAACCTATTTTTTTTCAAGAGAAAAAAGTCGTAATTTTTCATTAATAATAAGAAAAATTACATGTTGCATCTAACAGCATATCATCTATGCGAGGATTAAAATATGAAACATATACTCCGAAGAGTCTGTAATATGTCATATACAAAGTCTTTTTTTGCATCTAATCTATTGTATGTTATATGTACATATATATATTGATAATAAAAAGAAAAATAGCTGTCGAGATAATGTAGATAAAACAAAAATGAAACATTCACAGCAAGATTGTTTCATATATGTGTCGCTAATAGAAAGTCAAAATCTCAAAAATGTGCAGTTCTATGAAGGGGTGATGGTAGAATTGGTACTCCTGAGCTCCCTGGTGAGTCGTGATAAGCCATCGTCCCTAATCTAACTGCGTGGCTCCTTTGGAAAGTTGGTCGGCCATCTGATTCCTCTGCCTATAAATGTGAGTGACAAAGATGAAATCAAAAAGAGATTTTAACAATAATACCTCATCCAGTAGTGCTCTAAGAATGTGGGTGTGACATTGTGCCTTCAAATTTAGCAAGTTGATAATAATTTGTGAATCCCCAAAGATCTGTATCATGTTGCAACCTTTCTCAGGAGCAAATAATAGGAGAATTCTAAGGCTGATGAGTTCAACATAGTTTTTGAGCTCGGACCAAATCCCATCTTAAGGTGGAAAAAATGAGAGTCATACAGGTGCAGAACTGCACCCCCCCCCCCCACATCCAAGTGAAGATTGGATGCACCATCGGCATGCCCAAGGGATGGTTTCTGGTCAATAGTTTCGGTATGATAGTCCTAGTTATGTGCCACATGCTCATCATTTCTGATGCTGAAAATGTCAAAATGGAAATGATGGTCCTACAAGTATCGTCCCAATGTAGGTTTATCTAGAAAATATTTTGATTCTTTGCAATCCAAATCCCCTGTGTAATGAGGAGTGGTATGTTCATCCTTCGTCGACTAGTTCCCCTCCACCACTTGTCCATGTTTAATGTGACCGAGGAGCCATTCCAAATTTGTGTGCATCCCGATGAGGTATTCATAGAAAGCAGAGTTGTAGGATTGCTCGACAATGATCCAGGGATACTTCCGTGGCCACCCACCTATTCCATTTGGACCCGTAGCATGAATTCTTTCAGTTTTTTTAGCTTTAGCACAACTTATTATTTTTAGCAAGTTTTCGGGTCCTGCACTCCCGGAGTCGTTTTGGGGACTTAATGATCTAGGTGGATATTGGTGGCCACCCACCGAGTCCATTTGAACCCCCACCATCAATTATTTTAGTTTGTAAGTTTCCAACTTACTATTTTTAGTGCTTTTCTGTCTTAAACTTCCTGGGAGTCATTGAGGCTCCTAAACGATGCTGGAAACGGAGAGCAACATGGGTCCATAGACCGATGCAAGGTCTTGTCCAAAAGTTGTACTCCTTGGATAGATCTTTTCTAACGAGCTTGGTCAAGGTGCCTAAACCAGATCGGATGCCAAAGTTATGTCCTTTGAAGTTGAACTCACCAATTTACCCAAACGTGCCCACAGCTGCGCCTATCTCCTATGGTTAGGGTTTTGGACGTTTTGGATTCTACATTGTTTCTCAACAATAAATAGGCCCTCGAGCCTCATTGTAACACAGTTCAGGGGGCTGGGAGCCGACACATCTCTTCTCAGAGATAAGCGCGACCAATGCCCTAGCTCGCCACATCTCTATCATGTCTACATTGTAACACAGTTCAGGGGGCTGGGAGCCGATACATCTCTTCTTAGAGATAAGCGCGACTAGTGCCCTAGCTCGCCACATCTCTATCATGTCTGCATTGTAACACAGTTCAGGGGCTGGTAGCTGCCACATCTCTTCTCAGGGATACGATGCCAGTACCCTAGCTCATATATTTCCATTATGTCTGTAATAAGCCTGCGAGCCTCAATGTAACACAGTTCAGGGGCCTGCGTACGCTACATCTCTTCTTAGAGATATGCTACCAGCGCCCTAGCTTGTTTCCATTATGTTTGTAAGATTATTGCGGTCATTCTTTTATTAATAAAATGAAGCATTATTTCCGTTGCATCTCTGTATCTATGGTTATATCTGTATTTTGTTGTGTTCCTGCATAAAATCTAGATCGGTGGAATTAGAGCGGGTCTGTTTTTTTCTCTGTTTTTCTTTTCATATCCCCAACGTGGCCAGGGTATAAGGAGTTCAACCTCGCAACCCCGACGACCCCCCATGGCGGAAGGAAAGAAAGACGAGGGAGCAGGAGATCCTGTCAAAATATTGCTCGAGGATGCCCTCGAGAAACAGAGGAACGCGATGATGGACAATTTTTTTTTTTTCAGATCCTTCAATGGCTGCCCACCGGTGGCACATCTACATCCAGCACGTCTGCCAACAGGTCCGCGACATCCTGGACAAATCCAACACCAAGTTCAGCAAAATCCCCCCCCCCCCCCCATGGAGGAACTTAACGCAATGGAGACCATTGCTTCCTAAGGAGGGAGGAATGATCCAGGTGGATATCGGTGGCCTCCCACCTATTCCATTTGGACCCGCAGCATCAATTCTTTCATTTTTTCAGCTTCAGCACAGCTTACTATTTATAGCAGGTTTTCGGGTCCTGCACACCCGGAGCCGTTTTGGGGCATTAATAATCCAGGTGGATATTGGTGGCCACCCATTGAGTCCATTTGAACCCCCACCATCAGTTATTTCAGTTTGTAAGTTTCGGCACAACTTACTATTTTTAGCAGTTTTTCGGGTCTTAAACTTCCGGAGCCGTTTTGAGGCCCTAAACGACGTTTTTTGGGAAAACAGAGAGCAACATGGGTCCATGGACCGATGTTGCTCGTTCAAAAGTTATACTCCTTGGACAGATCTTTCTAACGAGCTATTGAGCGCGTCAAACGAAGATCGGATGCCAAAGTTACGTCCCCAGGAATTTGAACCACCAATTTACCCAAACGGGGCCCACAGTTTTGGCGCTTCATCTCCTATGGTTAGGGTTTTGAACGTTTCGGATTCTACATTGTTTCTCAACAATAAATAGGCCCTTGAGCCTCATTGTAACACAGTTCAGGGGGCTGGGAGCCGACACATCTCTTCTCAGAGATAAGCGCGACCAATGCCCTAGCTCGCCACATCTCTATCATGTCTGCATTGTAACACAGTTCAGGGGGCTGGGAGCCTACACATCTCTTCTCAGAGATAAGCGCAACCAGCGCCCTAGCTCGCCACATCTCTATCATGTCTACATTGTAACACAGTTCAGGGGGTGGTAGCCACCACATCTCTTCTCAGGGATACGCTGCCAGTACCCTAGCTCATCTATTTCCATTATGTCTGTAATAGGCCTACGAGCCTCAATGTAACATAGTTTAGAGGCCTGCATACGCTACATCTCTTCTCAGAGATACGCTACCAGCGCCCTAGCTTGTTTCCATTATGTTTGTAAGCTTATTTTAGTCATTTGTTTATTAATAAATTGAAGCATTATTTCCGTTGCATCTCTGTATCTATGGTTATATCTGTACTCTGTTGCATTCCTGCATAAAATCCGAATCAACAGTCTAGGAAAAGGTGATTTACATCCTTAGCCTGAGTGAGGCATAAGCAGCTTCTGGAAGGCCCATGAAACTCTCGTTTTATAAGGTTGTCCTTTGTAGGGGTGCAGTTTGTTAGTATGCACCACATAAGCAGTTTGGATTTGGGGGGTGCTTTCAATTTCCATAAATGTTTCCACCACCATTGATTTTGTTGTGGCTCATGTAATGTACAGAGAGTAGTGTATCCAATCTTGGGGGTGTATCTTCCACTAGGAGAGATGGCCCATAGTATTTCATCTTCCCTTTCGAATAATCTGATGTTGGTGGAGTTGAGGGCATAGAGATATCGGTTTCAAATCAGCCACCAGATCTCAGGTAGATCCAGCGGTTGTGCAGATAATCATGCTTGTGAGGCCCAAGTGGTATGATCTGGATCTGCAATCTGAGATATGTATTGTATTCCAAATTGGGCCAGGTGCATTCTGTTGTCCAAAGGTAATGTAAACTCATTCCTGCATCTGGACCACGGGTCTTCGCCTATTTTGACCCTCTCACCAGATCTAATATGCCAGGCCAATCCTTGTTTAATCAAGTGGATGGATCGAGTGATGGCTTTCCAAATGATCGATGAGCCTGGTGGATTATGTATGATGCCCCTGATCCAGTCCATAGTAGTGCAGGGTGTAATATATTTAGAAAAGGTGACTTCTTTCCACAGGTTGTGGTTGTCAATTAGATGTCAGCCCATCTTGGCAGCCAAAGCTGATGCAAATTGGTTTAGATATTTCAATCCCCACCCCCTTCCCCCACCACCCATTGGGTTTTACAATTTTTTCCCATGCGATCCGAGCATATGCATGGTCATCCTTCTTGCCCCTCCATATAAATCGCCTACAGAATTGTTGTAGTCCAGCAATCATGCCATTTGGGATCCATGCAAACGCCATCCAGTAGACCCGGATGGCCTCCAGAATGGATTTTTATGAGCACCAATCTGCCAGCCCTAGAAAGCCATCTATGTTTCCAAATATTAATCATGTGCTCGACTTTTGCAATCAGCCAGTTCTAGTTTGTGATGCGATAATCATTTGGTTTTAGGTGGAAACCAAGGTATTTTAGTCTGTCTTCAAGGTCCTTGCGTTCAAAATGAAAGAGACCTAGTGCATGTATGGATTCGTTGACGGAACAACACACCATCATGATGGTGGATTTGATATGATTCGGTTCCATACCTGTTTCTTTGCTAAAGACGTTGAGCAGATTTAAAATTTTGAATTTTCATGACAAGAACCATCAAGGAAAATAATTACATCATCAACAAATAATAAATGCATTAGATGAATAAAGTCCTTTAGTTTTATGCCATGGATGTAACCATCATTTTTTGAATGTGTTATGAGTGAAGAGAGACCTTCCATAATGAGAAGAAAGAGTAGAGGGGAAAGGGGGCATCCTTTTCTAAGTCCCCGCCCACCATGAAAAAAATCAGAGGAAGCTCCATTAATAAAGATGCTGAAAGAGGCGTTTGTAATGCATCCCATAATCCAATTGGTAAAATCATGTGGGAATTCAATATGAATGAGGATGAGATGCAGGTAATTCTGGTTAGAATAGTCAAAAACTTTTTCCAGGTCAATTTTGAGGATGGTACTCTTGAGATTTTTAATTTTGATGGAATGTAATGCCTCCTATGTTGTGCCAATAGCTTCATGTATTTGTCTCTGATTAAGAAAGGAAAATTGTTCTTTGGAAATATGTTGAGAGAGGATGGGTTTGATGCGGTTGGCAATGATTTCGGAGATAATCCTATAAATGCAATTGCAGAGAGATATCGGGCGATAGTCATGGAAGGATAGGGGCTTATCTAATTTGGGATGAGGGCAATGAAAGTGGCATTGAAACCATCATATATCTGACCAGTAGTTCTATTGTCTTCAATGACCTGTAGAAGATCCTTTCCGATGAGATCAAAAAATGTGAGGTAGAATTCAATAGGCCATCCATCAGGACCCGGGCTTTTGTCCTTCTTAAACCATTTTAAGACCCCTTCAATTTCACCCATCAAGACTGGGGCATTTAGGTCCTCCAAGTTCTCCTCGTCCACAAATATGTGCAAGGAGCGTGCAATTTTCATGATTTTCGGCAAGTTTGCATTAACAGGAGCTATGTATTGTGTGGACAAGTGTTGAATACCCATGTCAATGAGTTGGTTATGTGAGTGTGCCACCATTCCATTTTGATCAGTGAACTCCCATATTATGTTAATAATGCTCCTGCCTTTAGCGCATTGTTGAAAAAAATTTGTGTTCTCATCCCCCGCTTGTAACTAGATGGCCTTGCTCTTGAGACGCCATTCATCTTCCCTTTTCCTTAGAATTTTGGCCTTTGTAAATTCCATAGAATTTAACCTGTCTTTTGCCTCCGCAGATCGGAATCCCAAGTAATCAGATCCAGTCAGATGCTCAACCTCTTGTTCAATGTTTGATAGTTCCTCATCCTCCTCAATTTATTATTCCTGGCCCAGCTGATAGTGGGAGATTTAATTCAGTTAAGGTTGTTATACAGGACCCTAGTTGGGTCCAGTTCAGGAGATTTCTCACAATGACGCCATTCCTTTGTGACCATAGAGTGGAATTCAAGCTCATCAAGCCAAACAGAATTAAACTTGAAAGGTGCCTGGGGCTTTTGATTGCCAGATTGAATCTTGAGATATATTGGAGAGTGATCGGAGGAACCCCCCAATCCAACCCATTGCCTTACCTTGTAAATTTTCTCAAGCAACCAGATCTTGATCAAAAACCAATCGAGTCTTCTAGCCAGAGCAGCGACACCCGTCCTCCTGTTTTTTCATGTGGGGAGCTTCTTGGGCATAGCCAGGTCCAGAAGATGTTATGAAAACAACTCCGAAAATAGAAGAAAAGAGAGATCAACGCCTTAGAAATCAACCACTTCGAGGGGGCAACCTCCAATACATTACATTAATGAAAAATTCTTGGATGATACAAATGACAAAACCTCCTTTCTATATATAGGATTCCATGGGGCTACAATGTAATCCTAGTGGGGCTACAATTTAATCCTAGCCAACCTAACAATAATAATGTAAGGGCACAATAATAAAAATATGGGGGTTACAAGGGTACAACAATAATAATAAGGGGGTTACACTAACAACAATAAGGGACTATACTAGTAATATAGAGACTTAACATGCCCCTCTCCTTCAAACAAGCGTTGTCCTCAACACTTGATTATTTCTTGATGCTTCTGTATAAAATTCTCATCCTCCCATGTGGAAACTTCTGCAGGAAAGTTCTTCTACTTGCTAAGATACTCTGAAATTGATCGTACTTCTCGAGTTCTTTTTTCTGTGACTGCTTCATAACTTATTTCGATGTGATGTTGATATTCCTGTTGTTTCATTTGATTCTACACCAAAGTTAGGTTATCCTTTGAGAGTTTGAGAACTTGTTGTTGATGCTCGATTTGATATTCCACTACTTTATCATCCATATTATATTTCATTTGATCCTTAAAACCATACAACTTAGCCTCCATTTCTACTTTTAAACCATCTATGTCATCTTCGGTTGCTCTTCATAAGATTGAAATTTGTTGCACTTGGTACTGTAATTTTGATATCTCATATTGCAATTCTTCCTCTTCATGCGTCAAACTATAGATTTCTGAGGGCTTAAAGGGTATGGAATTATTTTTTGGAGCCATTATAGAACCCAATACTGATCAAAATTCTTCAATAGGCCCTTGGAATCACTTCAAACTATTTTTTTTTTAACGGGAGACTTATGCAATTCGGAAAAAAATACAAACCTTTTTCTTTCTTTTGAGGAGCTCGATATTGAAACTGAATTATCTCTGTGATTTCGGATCTTCAATATTTAAAATTTGGCACTGAGGTAGCCCTTTGAATCCTCTTTCGAATGCCACAGGTCTGACCTAATTTGGATTCTTGAAGACAAAGTTGTGCCCAATCTCCTACGATGACCTAATTATGGATTGGTTCAGTAGAGCGAACTTGTACGACTTGCCACGTGTCACTGCTCTGAAATGGATAAACAGGAAACTAAAATCCATGTACTTGTGGTCACTTTTTACAAAATTCCAATCCGATGCTCAGAGAGAGAGTTATGAATATTTTCCCACGATCACCTCTTTGAGATGAAATTTGGGAGCCTGAAAGCGTTCTTGTAGAAATTTGAATAATAGATAACTTATTCACCGAGATTATCCTGATCACACACTATTTGAGCTTCATGCATAATACATAACCTCTTCTACTATTGATCATCAATTGCGGAAATATAAACAATCGCATGCGCACATTAAAACCACATAATCAATCACACATATAAACACAGTATGTAATGGAAAAGATTAAAGATGAAAACCCCCAACTATCTGTATATTATAATGATAGAGTTCATGTAACAATACATAGCACAAAGCTCTTTGCAAGGTCTCAGCACTATCTCACATGCTACACACTACACAAGCTCAGATCAAGCAAGTCACATGCTCAAATATTCTCCACCTGTTAGCCAGCCTCTACTGCGCAATCCAATATGGATAATCATTAGATCCAAGTTCGAATCCGACCAAGATGTACTGCGCAATCCTCATTGGCTTCTCCATCAATGTGTGTGCAAATCTCATGCACTAGTACAATCACAACTGATAGTCAACCTGCTCTTTCACCTACCTCCATCACTGATCTCCATTGAAACTGTCCATGCACTGAAGTTAACTGATGTGTTAATTAGTTGATTTATGAGTTAATAATTAGTGAATTAATTAATAATTAATTCACATCACTCATCACTAGTGTATTAATCAGTTAGACTAAATACAACTAGTTCAACTATGTTTAGATTAGTTAAACCGAACACAACTCCATCAACCTCAATCAACTCCACTAAAACTCACTGACATGAGTTCTAACTAATTCATCATGCAAGTCTAATTTTAGGACTTAGAATAGCGTAATAATTCCTTCCACGTCACCGCATGTGCCACATCCAGGCATCAAACTGAAGTGCTCCAAGAGGATAAGATAATGTTTATAGTCCAAATATTATTAAGAGCTAATAATATTCGACATATCTATTTTTAGACTGGCAATCTAAAAATAGATTCGACCCAGTATGTCTAAAAATAGAAGTCCATCTATTTTTCCAACTTTACCATCCCTCCACAAATAGCATCCTACAACTCATAGAATCATGATCGACATGTCTAAAAATAGACATAGTCTAAAAATAGACTTTGCGCCAAAAATAGCCTGCGGACCCACTTAGTGAAGGCGACTTCTTTCCACTAAGCTATGTCATCTTGTTGCATTCTCAATAGTTCTAACTTCCACAGACCATATCTCCGAAAATATTGCAAACCAAGATCTGAAATTTTGCGACGTTATTCCTCAGGATTCCAGCTTCTCTCTCTAAAAATTTCAGCTTACAAACCTTTAAGCTGAAACCTTCGCAGTAAAAAATTTATAGCGAAATTTTCGTGATTACCTGTTTAGGTTAAATTGAGGAGCCTGCAAAAAGACCTAACTTCCATAGATCATATCTCCGAAAATATTATGAACCAAGCTCTAAAATTTTGCGAAGACGTTCCTCAGGATTTCAGCTTCGCACTCTAAAAATTTCAGCTTCTGAACCTTCGTAGAAAAAAAGTTATAGTGAAAATTCCACGATGACCTGTTTGGAGCATCAAAACCCTAGAATCCAAAGCTCTGATACCAAATGTTATGAAACCAGCTCAAGAAATAGAAGAAGAGAGAGATCAATGCCTTAGAAATCAGCCACTTCGAGGGGGAAACCTCCAATACATTACATTAATGAACAATTCTTGGATGATACAAATGAAAAAACCTCCTTTCTATATATAGGAGTCCATGGGGCCACAATGTAATCCTAGCCGACCTAACAATAATAATGTAAGGGCACAATAATAACAATATGGGGGTTACAAGGGTACAACAATAATAATAATGGGGTTACACTAACAACAATAAGGGACTATACTAGTAATATAGGGACTTAACAGAAGATCAGCCTTGTCAATAAGCTTTTCAAAATAATCAGATAAGGAGTATGGGGTGGGCCCAGGGCCCCAGGATTCAGATAGACCAATCGAGTAGTTTAAGTCCCCTCCCATAATGATATTGTTTTGCTGCATGATATAACTATGCATCCAATCATCCCAGAAAACCTCTCTATGATGACAGGGTCCATACACATTGATCAGGGTGATCGCGAGATTTGTTTCACGAGAGATGATATCAACTCCTAGAATGCCCTCCCTCCCCCATCATCTGAGGGCCAGAATGGATTTGTTATTGATGCCCATGGCATTGCCACCAGATCGACCATGAGCATCTGTGGTTTGGAAGGTCCAGTCCGAGAGTAGTGTAGACAAGACCTTTGAAACATATAAACCATCACCCAAGGTTTCCTGAAGAAAAATGACATCAACCCGAACATGTTCCGGAAGCTGCTTGAGAGCCAATTTTTGTCAGGGCTGGCTAAAGCACAAAAATTGAGTGAGAGACAGATCATGGTATACCATTAGCTCGGGTGTTCTTTGCTCTAAGAACCCGATCGATGGATGATTGTGTGCCAGCTTCCACCTCCAGACTGGCTTTCCTAATGGCTTTTGTAATTGAGGATGGGCGCCCCCTAGATGATTCCAGGTGTGTTCCTCCAGTGTCCACATTGAGTCTGAAAGTAGGAGCGTCATGAGCTAGGGTGGTCGACCTAAGGTAATATCGGTGTCCAGATGAGAGGCTGTCAGATGCAGTAAGTACATGAGAGGAAGAGTCCTTTGTCGAGGTATGAGGGTTAGCTTGAGAGATAGTAGGTGGGGTAGTTGCAAAAGGGAAGCTAAGGGGATTTAGATTACAAATATTTAAATTAATTGAATGTGGAGAATCAGAAATTATGTGGGTAGATGCTAAAATAACATAAATATTCGAAATGGGAGGAGCAAGTTGGTTACAAGGATCGGTCGTTGAATCCTCCAAGAGGGTGCAGGTTGCTCTGCATTGAGTCTGAGATCGTGTGACGGGGCACGACAGTTGGTCAGCCGAGGTACCAGGACACCGCCCCTCCCGCATAGTCACCATGGATTATTCCGTCCCCCCGAAATCCGTTTGTGTAGCCATATGAACCATAATTTTTGCTAGAGCCGCAGTCACGATGATGAGAGGGCATTATTTATATAGATGTACAACCTCATGGCACTACCTGAATCTGTAGGGGACCCCCTCATAATCCATAATTTGATGTTGAACTATGTCATTAAAGTATAGATTATACCCTTCGAGGAGCCCTTCTCTAGTGTCCAGATGCACAAGTATCTGTGCCACGAATATATTTCCAGTCTCTAAATATGACCGATCGTGATCCAGGTAAATCCCCAAGTCCTCCCCAATAAACCGGAGGGATGCTTCGTTCCAAAAGTGTAGTGGGAGTCCCTGAAGTCGGACCCATATCAGACCCACCCCCGATTTCTCCTTGTCATGGTCGAAAAGGGTAGTCCAACGCTTCAGCAATACTGGATTCATCTCAATGTGCCAGTATTTGGTGAGTACCCAATCGACCAATTATTGCTGGGGAAAAATGAGTGTAGACCAACCCCTGTTCATAGTTAATACCCCCAGAAGTTGTGGCATATAATTGCCCCAAATCTTTGCAGTCCATAATTTGAGTCTTGCACATGTGTAGCTTCTGCCTCGAACCCTGCCAACCAATATCGTCTGCATCGTGTGCGCGATTTCTTCCATTCCAACACCTTGCCCGAATCTGAGATCTCGTTTGGGTCTGCTCCTAGCACACCTCTGCTTTCTTTTTTTCCTGCGCCTGGGAACCCTGTGGTGAACTACGCCATCTAGTTCCAATGCTTCATCGGATTCAGAGGTCTTTGGATTTTCATTTTGAGGCGCAGCATGCGGGATGCCATCAAAACACCTAGAAGCCACCACAGAATAAGGCACCTTGGGACTGATATGCTGAAGAGTTAGTATATCCTCCCTGATAATGTTAAGTTGTTCAAACCCTAGGATTTCATTCTGCACAAAGTTTTCAAAACCAAAAACCGGTACATCTCCAGATGGTTTGAGGGTATCTGGTGTCTCTTGAGAATATTATTCCCACAACCTTAGGACAAATGGCGATGGGATGGAAAAAACCAGCGAAGCCACCAAATGTAAAATGAGATCTGCGATCGATGTTGATGTAACCGAGGGTGGTTTTGCCAGCGGGGAGGGTGGAATATATGACTCAAAAATATCCATAGCCTCCACATCCCGGTCAATAATAGTCGGACCCGTCACCCGGCCATCGTCCCTGCCAAAAGAAGACCTACCAAATATTTGGATGCCCTCCAAAGGGTCGGATGAATAATCCACCTCCTCATCTGATATATTCGGGTGTGCTGCGGAGACCGACCCTAGTAGTTCAGTACCATAGGCAGTGTGAATAAACCTGTTCCGAAGTCAGTGAGGGTTACCACTGGTTGGGTAAAAACAAGGATGTGTAGGGATAATGACAAATCGCGAAAATAATTCGTTGTTTGCTTGTCATGGAAAAAGACAGCAAGTCCCGGAGAGTGTTCTCAAAAGAAAAAAGAAAAAAAAAACAGAAGTGGGAGCTCAATGGACCCCCACCTTCACATAGCAAGGGAGAGCTCAACGAATGAATGGATGAAATGGAAACTGAGAGAATCACGGGCCCCTTGGAGTAATAGTTTTACCACAGAGCAAGATAGAAACCTAGGTCGTCGCGAGTACAAGTAAAAATGATTAAAAATAATCGGATGTGGAGCAATAAACTAACCAATACTTAGATGTAGCTAGAGGCGCCATGATAATGGCCCTCCTCCTGATACCTCCCCTCCATTCGATGCCTGTAAATGCTGATTATCACCATTGCTAGGGTTTTCCCCTTGGGATCTCACCTCTTGATATAATAGAATCTTCACACCCGATCCCCAAATTGCAACCTCATTATGGTCACTCAATTTTTTATTGATATCACAATCCAACGAGGTAAAAATATTTCGCTCACTATTAATGGTATATGACATAATATAATTTCATATCAACTTTGAAAAAAAAATTGGAAGAAAAAAAAAACTGCAAATGA